>JAQFVV010006667.1:0-285000 GCA_028023455.1 Epiperipatus broadwayi | reverse complement strand
AAAGAAACAAGTTTTAATCACTAATACAGTAAATATACTTTTATACTATTTATTCAAATGCTATTAACTTTTAAGCAGGTGAATTTGTCAAACAATGATCTCTTGGGGAAAAAAAATAATTGTGCTTATTAAAGTAAATGTATTTATTTATTATATTTCTAAAATTATAGTTTTCAAAATTAAAATAATATATAAATAATTTAAATATTTTTATAAAAATTAAAAGCTTTAAATATGTGCTATAATTACCAATAAAAACTAATTGTGATTAAAGTTAAAAAATATTGATTTATATATGGTTTTGTCAAACTGTATAAAAATATAATGAAATAAATTAATGATGTTTGTTTTTAATGGGGTTCCACATTTTGATGAAAAAATATAACAAAAATTTAAAGATTTTAAAAATGAATTTGTAAATTACATACTGGATTAAAGTATTAACCTAGAAAAATGCTATGGAGTATGAATTTATATATAATATAATTTTAATATCTCATTTTTAATGGGATTACAGAAAAAAAGATAGAATAGCTAATAGGGGCTTCAACTTATGAAAGCATAACAAAAAGATATACTATAAGCATTAAATTTTTTTTCTAAAATTAGATGTGATGATATCATGTTTACAGTGAAGGGTACTGATATCACTTACCCATTGTATTGTTAATGGCAAATAAAAAAAGATGCTAAAAGGTTACTTTTATATTTTATTAAACATTCAAATGATAATTCCATTTCGTTGTCTGTCATTATCTTTTACTATATTATAAATAAATTTATAGTCTTATTTCTTCATTTTCTTATTATTTTTTGTAAAATTATTAATATTTATTTCTTTTTAATTATGTAATGTTTATATTGTAGTTTTATTTTAATGCAATAACTTTTGTACAGAGATGATTGAAATAAGTATTTATGTGACATCAAACAAAACAGTTTCTTATTAAACATCTTTTATGCTTAAATTATTGTCATCTATATATTACTCTTTTTTTTACATATTTGCAAAGTTAATATTTTATATTTAATATTACATTTATTTTTAAATTATGTTTTATATACACTGTAAAAGAAATAAAGTTTTAATATAACATAATTTTATTTCATTTAAAAATAAAACAAAAAGGAACATAACAGATCCTTTTAGTCCTAAAAAAAGATTGCTGAAAGGGTGAGAAGCTAGAACAAACATATATCACACACAAAAAATGAATCTTTAATTGCTAAATATTGCCAAAAAGCCAGAAAAAAAAGCATTAAATAACTAATTGAATTTTTAAGCTTTTCTTATTATGGAAATACTATTCTATAGATATGAAAATAATTATTTTATAAAGTATCCATACTGTAATAAATTATGAATTCACATCTAATAAATATTAAAATTAATAATTATCTTATATATAAAATCCCTATTTTCTCTGTTGTGTGATTAGTGAATGTATGAATGTTCCTTCATAAAGGTTATCATGTGTCAAATTCATAACCTGTCATATGTCAAATTTACAACCATTCTCCTTATTAATAAACCATAAGAGTTGCCCATAACTATCACATATCAAATATAACAGGTATATATTTAATACTTTAAATTTTAATTTAGCTTTATTAATATCTTGCTGGGTACATTTTTGAACTGTACCAAGCAAGCCTGGTTGTTTCAAAACATTTTTTCCAATTGTTAATTTCTCTCACTTATTTATATAATATTAAAATCTTTTGTTTAATTTACATTAAATCTTAAAAAAAATTGTTAAAGCAACTAATTAAAAAAAATTATTACAAAAACGATGGCATTATTAAAAAAAAAAACTATTACGTTTGTTCATAACACTGTCATTCTGCCATTAATAACCATAATGTTTTTATGATGCAGTTATCCATAATTATTAAAATATTTTGTTCAAGTTATGTTCAATCTTAAAAAAATTTGCTAAAGCAAACAATTAAAAAAAATAGCCTTTCCAAGGTTGGGTACATCTGGTATTCTTATAAAAGTGCTTAATGTATAATCTTAACCATTCAATCATAATGTTATTTTAAACAATTTTTTATTAAAATGATGTAATTATAAATTTTATTAAATGCTCACTATTATTTCAGTAATAGTTTTAACAAGGCTGTAAACCTTAGCAATGAGCGTCTGAAAAAATCGTCACTAGGGACCTCTGTAGGTCTTTAAAACACATGCTTACTTCATAGCGTAAGCATGTGTTTTAAAGACCTACAGAGGTCCCTAGTGACGATTTTTTCAGACGCTCATTGCTAAGGTTTACAGCCTTGTTAAAACTATTACTAAAATGATGTAAATAAATTTTCTGTTCAAAAGTGTAATAAATGTATAAATCTTACTTGACAAATTTATCATGATTTTCTGTATTTACATATGAATGATATTATATATCTTCAATGATTAAGTCAGGAATCTATTGATTAAAAAAATGTATGTGCCTTTGTGAAGGCTGAATATTACTGATCTTTAAAATTAGTTAGAATATATTTTAATCTCCAGATATTTTTCAATTGCTTTTCTGCTTGTAGCTGATTTGATTGCTCATTTTAAATGTTAAATATTCATTGTTTTATTTATTGAGAAGTATCATCTTAGAAACTTTTTCCAATGCATTTGTTAAGTGTTATATCAAAGAATGCTTTTGTTGGTTTTTTAAATTTATCATTATTATTCATATGTTAAATGTTACTTTGGAGATATTCTGAATTATTTGTCACCTGTTTATGTTCCTTTGATATATAGATGCTATAAAATCTGCTTCATCCTGAATGTTTTCAGTTATGTTGTAATATGCATTAGGGATTTCACTATCCTATGTGTCTTGTATCTTGAATACATCTATGTATTTTGATATTTTACAGAGCAGTGTTTTATATTATAATAATAACCAAGTATGATTCTATTTTGCCTCATTTGAATGGAAATATTTTTAAAGAGGTTTATGATTTTACTTATTCAATTTGCAAGTAAAATATATAATTCAGAAATTGTTGAACATAATAGAATCCATAATTACACATATACTAAATATTTTTTAAATACAAACTACATTTATTTGCTTCCCATTATGTAAAATAACCTGATTAATTAAATATTTTATGTCTTATTTTAAAAATTAGATTATTAATAATGGCCATTATTTTTTGAAATCTACTATATAGAATAATATATTTACTTTAGAATTTATTCAACAGGAATCCCATTAAACATATTCAGATGATAATAGTAATTTAAAAAAAAAACAGTAAAATTTTGATATTTTTTTTTGTGTTACTGAAACATTAAAGGAAATATTCTATGGCAAGATCATTTATAATGTAGAATTCAGTTGAGTATTTATTATTGTGAAAACAATATTAAAATGGATTAGCAATGAGGTTTTATTGAGTGATTTGTTTTTGTATAAACATATGACTTTAAAATTATAAAAAGTTACATATATATTTATTAACATATAGGGTATATGAGCACAGACTTTCACATGACACACCACTCTCCACACTATCTGAGCACTTATAGCACATATGTGTAGAGATGGTAATCTGGACCAACTGATGATTTCTGGTTTAGCATGAAATACGTATATTGGTGATTATTTATCTTTTCAACATATATGTGTTCGAGTGTATCAGTGTTATGAGATAGTGTGGAGAGTGGTGGGTCATGTGAAAGTCTGTGCTCATATACCCTATATGTTACATATATAGACATAGATATATATAAGCCTGTGTGTTTCAGCTATTATATATATTTATTTTAAAATTATTTGTTTCTAATTTTTTATAGTGTTTTATCAAAAATTAAAAAATAAATAAATTATGATTTCAATGAAAATGGGTATATGTATGTATGTTTATGTTGTTTGTGTGAATAATAAAATCTTTGCATGCATATATATATAAACAATAAAACTAATAATGCCCAAGGCCATATAGATCAATAAATGTAAATTTATTGAAAGCAGTCACCACTTAAACCAGACCAATATCAATAACAATCAACAATCTCAGTTTGTTTTTAAATCAACCTATTTTTAGCAATAAAATTTGACTTTATTGCTAAAAAGAGGTTGTCTTGACAACAGCTTGAGATTGCTATTGATTTTTGTCTGGTTTAAATGTTGACTGCTTCCAATGAATATATATATCATTTTAGTCTTTCAAACAACCTATTATAGAGCAAAAGTCTACCTAATACCTTCTTTCTTCAAGAGAGTCACTGAAAAAGAAAAGTCTACTCACCACTTCTTCCAAATCTTTTTTGTTTTATGCTCCAAGACCAGCAAATACCTAGCAAATCAACAACTTGAATATCAAGTATATACAACTAGACATTTCTGAATGTCCAGAACAGTTTCAATTATGGCATTTCTAAAAAAAGAAATTTTTTAAATTTAATTTTTAATTTTAATAAAAAAATGAATAATATCAAAACTCAAAAAAGCATGAAATAATATATATATATATATAACAATTTCAAATACAAAATGTATTACTTTTTTTTTTTTAAAAAGTTTATTTACACAGTGGTGTATTCAATATTAACTGATTAAGAGCCAATGGTTGGTATAAATTTGTTACTTGATTTATATGCTAACCAGCTGTGCTAAAAAACATCATAGAACAAATTTAAGAGCTTCCCTAATAGATAATGCATGTATTTTAAAAACCTCTACTCTAGCATGCATTAAATATCAATATTATTACTGCAATAGTTCAATCATCTGATACATCTTAATTATTTATTCGTTTATAATAAAACTTTATCAACAATTGTTTTATTTCTTCATCTGCTTTGTTAAAAATATCAATAACTATTCCATTATTATTTTTTTGAAGTTTTTTCATTCTTTACAAATTTAATTGCATGTTTCATTTCTTTATTTCAAATACTTGGCAATTCAAAAGATATATTAATTGTAAGAGAGACCTTGTTTTCTTGTTTTTTATTACTTTGTAGTGTCTTTTTCTTTTACTGCTAATACAACTTTCCTTTATTACTGAATAGATTGTTTTACACTTGAGACTTCTTCTTCTATTATAACTTTCTTTGCTGACATAGTTATATTTTCTTATATTGTTATTAACTCTTTTTAGTATCATTTTTCAATAGTTTATATATTCATTTTTTTAGTGGATCATTTAAAAAAATACATTCATTCTTTTTATCATACATTGTTTTATCTCATTTGAAAATTTATGGGCGAAGTTCTGTTTTTGTATTAGTTATTTTTATCACAATTCTGAGTAAAGTATCATTTATCTTATTATTGATTTTAGTTAAGTCTGAATAATCTTCAAAATGTCTGTTATCATTCAAGTTCTAATTTAATTCTATTGGTGTTATTGTGTCAATTATAAATATCAATGATTGCTAAGACTGTTTTTCTTTCTCATTTTCATCTACTATTTTTGCACTAACATGTATCTTACAATCCACTAATCAACCATCACTTCCTGTCAAGAATCAATTAAAAATATTACAATCTTGAATTATTATTTTCTATTAATCAAAATATAATTGAATTCTGCTGTATCATCATCTGGATGATTCCATATTAATTTACTTTGGCATTTTTCTCAAAAAAAAAAAAGAATTTCTTTTTTTGCTAATTCCATAAGGCTATGTCTCCTCTTATATTTATAACTATAATCATTTTACAACACTTTCATTTTTCAATCATTTTTCAATTCTCATATTAAAGTTCTTCCATAACAATTTTATTTGATCTAATTGAAAATACTTCATAAATCCATATAAATTTCCTCATCTTCTAGATTATAATGCAAACTTATTGGGACATATATTATAATTAACATCCTAAGAATATCTTCCATTAAACTGAGTAACTAATCTTACTGCTTTGTTATATTGTTAGTCTCCACAATATTGTTATTTCACTTTTTATTCATAATGAATCTCATTCTATATGTGCTTCCAATATTTGTGTCTTTGTAATAAAGTACATATATCAATTTTCAAATCAAATGTTAAATCTTGATTTATTCTTTTAAGATCACTAATTCCAATATTGCCTTATTTATTATTAGACAGTTCTTCTTCTAATCCATGCAACTTTTCTTCATGTGAAAGTGATATGTAAATGTAGGTACCTAAATAATAGGTAATTGTGAAATTTTAAAAATAGATATATTAATTTTTAATTGACATTTAAAGTTCATATTAGGGATAATCTTGAGTTTAATAAATAATGACTAATAATGATCAATATATTTATCTCAAGATGTCAATGACAAAATTCTGAGTGCACAAATCACCTATTTCTAAATGCTTATCTTGCTATTCACCATTACAACATATTTTCTGTAAACATGCTATATTACTATCAGAAATCAATTTTATTATTATTATTATTATTATTATTATTATTATTATTATTATTATTATTATTATTATTATTATTATTATTATTATTATTATTATTATTATTATTATTATTATTATTATTATTATTATTATTATTATTATTATTATTATTATTATTATTATTATTATTATTATTATTATTATTATTATTATTATTATTATTATTATTATTATTATTATTATTATTATTTTATATTTCATCTCAGGGTTTTAAATGAAAACCTTAATTGATTGCAACAACTATGCACTATAAATGTGATTAAATATAGTCTTTGACATTTTAAAAAATATCATTATGTACAGGTCCATCTGGTGTTAATGCATAATGAAAAGAATAACTTGATGATATTAAACTTTTTTTCTTTTGATTGAACTAATCTGTTCCAAGGTATAAGAAACTGTTTTGCATCTCCAGTCAGAATATTTACATGAGTAATAATTTGCCAATTTTGAGAGTGCCTTTAACCCAACTATTTGAAAAAATACTGAGATTACTTAAAAATATTTTAGTTACTTGAAACATTTCTAATTTCATTTGATTCTAAGTCATGGGTGCAATTGATTTAACACTAACCACCATAATCATTAAAATTTGAATCATTGTTAATATTATTCACTATAATCATTAATATTCACTCAAAAATAAATGTGTTTGGAAATTCTTGCTATTGATGAAGAAAAAAAATAGAGAAGAATAAAAAAAAAACAGAAAATAAAATAGAAAAATGAAGATTGTCATGAGAAGTGTTGTGCATGCTATTAAAGGATAGAAATGTAATTGCACAAATACTCAATCCAATTATCATGATTAGTATAGAGAAATGGTTGACAAGTCATAAGAAACTTACTACGGCTAGGTCTTATACTAAATTAATTATTAGAGGCAATAAGATAAAAAAAAGAGAGACAACAATAATAAACAAAGAGAAGAATGGTAAGGCATATATATATATATATATTCACAAAGAGAAGAATGGTAAGGCATATATATATATATATATTCACAAATGCTGGCTGAATGACTAAATAACAGAATTCTACAACCAAGAAAAAAATGTCATTTTAATGAATAGCAGTTTGCCTTTGTTTATAACCTCAACACAATATATTCAGGCATCTTTATTTGAGTGTTATAATATAAAATTTAAAGAACCTTTTGCATCAATAAGATATAATTCTCAAAGTATTCACTCTTTCCATAAAACTTGTAATTTATAAACACTCACTGACTTCAAGTTCTGATGAAAAGGTATAATAAACATAAACTAATTAAATGCACTGAGCCAATTTTCGGCAACACATTGCTAGAATCATAGTGCTGAGTAAAGTTATGCAGTATAGTTGTGCTTATATAATTGACATGGTGTAATATGTAAATGAGGCACAATATGTAAATAAGGTAATTAGGAAATTACAAAAAAATTAAGTCAGATGTCACATGACCTAATTTAATAAGCATGTATTTACAAATGTTATACATAGAGCTCACAAAATAGGCTCTTTAAAAGCTTTGCAGAATATCCTCAACCCCAGACCAGTTTCTGCTACTGACATCATCAGTGAGGTGCTAGGATATTTAAGCATTGGATTAAAAATACCAGGACAAACCCAGAACTTTATCTAATGTGTAACTACTATTAAGTAGAAAATCTGAAATTTTCAGACATCCACATGTCTTTCTATCTGGCTTAGATATTCCATTTTTTAGACAATGGACTCCATAAATCCATTTTTTGATAGAATGTGGATACTTTGCAATTGCCCATGCCTCTTTATATATTTTTTTCTTATTGTCTCTTTCTGAGCAAATTGTTCTAACATTGGTTGGAGAAAATATGTGACTTGTGGCGCTTTCATGATCAAAAAGATCGATCTATATTCAGTCTTTTGTTTTGCTCTGGTGTACAAGTATGTGTACACACACATATATATATATATATATATTGAATATGCTGATATAATTCACTATTATCTCTGTTTTAGGATTGTTATTATAATTATATATAGAAATATGTTTTTTTAAATAAATTAACTTATGATGACATTTATGATTTATAAAATTGCTTGATTTTTTTTGTGTTCTATTGGCAGGTATGATAAACCTCTTTTTATCTTTTTATTTAATTTTATTTTTCTTAAAAGGACAAAGGTCTTTTAGTATCCCTGTTCTTTCATGAATCACACATGGAAAAATCAATGAAATGTTGCCATGAAAATTTGTGGCTATCTTTTTTCATCTTTTTATAAGTGAACAGTGTAAATTACAGTTACCACATCACTAAACAAATTATAGATAAAAGAAAATGAAAAAGATTGAACGAGGGAAAAAGTTAAAGATAAGAACATAAAAATGTTTCTCTATCATGGCATAATTTAACGTGATAAGTGTAGACATACTGAGCAAATCAAGGTTCAATCTCTTAGTCATAATGTATTTTTTCACACTTTGAAATAATTTGAAAAATTTCTTTAAATTATAATTGGAAGCAGATCTTACAAATTGTTAATATTGTATTCAACATTAGAACATACATATGTATGAGAAATAGATATATCATAAGTTGTATTATTTTGAACATTTGATTGGAATGAATAGTATAAGAAGGATTGATATAAAAATATTTTCAATTTTTTTTTTTTAATTTAGACTCCATGCATATATATATATTGTACCCTAGCGACAAATTTTTCAGGTAAAAATATTGTTGCTATGAATTACACAAACACACACATACACACACCAGTAGCAGATCATAAAAAAAAGCTATAATAATCATTTTTTCTAGCTAAAATAAAAATTGCATTTTATTAAAAACATAATCAAATGGTTCTATTTTGGGGGAGTTTAACTTAGCGAATGACAGAGCTGAAGTAGCAGCCCAAGTGGGCTTGAACTCTGAAATTCGCATCCAAACCTTAGCATTGCTTTCGGTCCTTAGATGACTACAATTTTTGTGATCCAATTTATTGTTTCTATTTACAAACACTTAAGTAATTGTTTAAAATAAATATATATATATTAACATTCTGTATTAAAATGGTATTCCAACACAAATGAAGAGAACTTAAGTTTGAATGAAATTCTAAAAAATACTTTATTTGTTAATTAATCAATATTTGATAGCTTCATTTGAAAATCTGTGATACAACATCTTGTGAAATAAAAATTCGATGAAACCCAGTTTTTATGAAAAGCTTCTATTTAGTTATTATATAAATAATCTTGTCATCAAGCTTTTCTTTTTGTATATAAATACATTTTTAGTCTTGCATTGGTGGTCGAGAGGTCAGCGTGACTGCCTTGTACTTGCAGGCAGTTGCCTGGGTTGCGGGTTCGCATCCCAGCCGATGCTATGACACTTAAAATAAATACATTATTAATCAAAGAAAGATATTAAGCACTGTTTTCCTGAATGTTTGAGATGGTGGTATTTTAATTGTATTTATATATTGTGCTATTTCCGTCATCTGATATTAAGTATTGAATGTCTTTAAAAAGTTTAACTTTATTATTTAAATATTCCAATTTTATTCAGCTGTTAGTCATAGCACACAGGTTAGTATATGCTCAATGTTTTGAGAGGTATTATTCTTCAGATTACTGGCCTAACTAGTGACAGTACTAGCTCGGGAATCAAATCTGGACCTTAGATTTTTGAATATTGAATTTTAAGATAACACTTTAATCAAGTTCAGAGGACTAACTTAAAATTTAATATTCATGAATCTAAGGATCCAGATGCAATTCCTAAGCTAGTACTGGCACTGGTCAGGTCAGCAATATCTGAGGAAGAGAGGAGAAATATACCACTCAACACGTTGTGCATATCCTAACCTGTGCTATTACTAACAGTTGAATGTAATTGGAATATTTAAATAAAGTTAAATTTTTCTAAAGACATTCAATACTTAATATTAAATGATGGTAATAGTCCAATATATAATATTAAGCACTGTTTGGTACATAATTAAAATAGCTGACAATTGTGAAATATGAAATAAACAGTTAACAATTTTAAAGCTAATTTCAAATCTGACAGTTATTGTTTTAATCTTATCAGTCGCCTCTAAAATAATAGATTTATGTATCAAACATATACAAATATATATTATTCATTTTTTAAAACATGCAAATTCTACATATTCTTCAGAATCTTTTTCATTAGCATTAAGTTTTATTTTATTCAAATATTGTAACTTCCATTTTATGAATAATTTTTTCCCTTTGTATCTCATCATTTCATTTCCTACATCAATGCTAAATAGGAAAAGAAATATATAATAAGACCATTTAATTATGGTATTTGCCAAAGTGACTGGTGAGGAAAAATAATATTTGATTAATAAAACAAGTATTATTATATCTCTCTTTGCTTAAATTTTTTGTAACTTTATTTACATTCCATCTGCTCTTTCTAAATCTCAATTCTTTCTTAGACAAAATAATCTTTAATCTATTAGATATCTTCTATTAAAGTAATCAGGCATGCTCTATTGACCAATTTTATATTATTAATGATTTTTCACAATTGATTGGACTTATTTGAAATAATTTTATATTAAATTGTCTTGACTGCATTTCTGTCAGGATGCCCACATTTTTGAATTTTGAATTATTAAAAAAGATCTGGTCCTGAACTTGAACTCATAACTTTATTTTTCCTAGAAAAGGTCCTTAACAATTAAACCAACCATAATGTTACATTTGTAGAGTAAATTTTAGTTAATATTAATTTACTTAATTAATTTAAAGTAAATATTTCTGCAACAAATCTGAATTATTTTTCTGAAATAATTAATAATTCATCAATATTTTGTAAAAAATAAATAAATGTGTAAACAAAAGCTTAGAGAAATATGTTTTTTTTCTTCCAAATTCAAAATAAATATAGCTTTCAAAATTATTGACAGCAGACCCTCTTGAGGAGAGAACAAAAAACAATAAAAAAATTATAAAGAAAATGATTTTATTTAAATTGAAATTCTATGTTTTTTTTTTATATCTAAAAAGTAAAATAATATTTTTAAAAAGACTTTTTTAAAATAATGCTTTTATATAAATAGCCCACAAAAAAGTAAAAAATAAAGTAATGATCCATTTCATAAAAACATTTGAGGTGCAAATAAATCATAAAATTTAAAAAAGACTCAAATGCTTTTATGAAATGGATTATTACTTTGTTATTTTTTATTTTTTTAATGGAATATTTACATACAAGCATTATTATTTTTTAAATATTTTTAAAAAATATTATTATCATTTTTTTATTAATTCAAAATTAATACTTATCTGATTTTTAAACAGATAAAATAATAATTTATGTGGCATCTACAAATTTATAAAAAAGAAATATCTATGCAGATATAATCACTAGTATCCACTTGAAACAATTATGACTAGTCTAACTGCAGAAAAGTTAGATATATGAAAATAAAGTCATGTGGAATAAAACTCTATAGTAGTGCCACCTTGAGCAAGCTATAGCAATTAATGTATGCAATAAGTTTTGCTATTGTTTTAACAACTTGTGTGTGCATGGGAATTGGTGGATATGTGACATTTAGTAATTTAATCAAAATAATTTTTGCAGCAATTTATTTTTTTACTTAATGATTTTATGTAATAAAAATTTGCTTCATTGATAAAGCATATGAGCAAAAACAAGCTGATTCACTATCTCAGTCTGTATATTAAAGATCATCTAATTAGAGTAGCCTCTCTATTAATAGATCTCCTAAAAGCGAACAAAGCACTAGGTAGTCAAAAATGAAAAATAAAAAAATTTAAAATTGTTGCACTTGTCAGAATAGGTGATGTCAATAAAATTCAGAACTATAAAATAATGGCATAAACAGAAAGATTTATGTATCATATGAACATTTGTTCAAAAAGTTAGATGCTACTTTAGTTTCATCATCATCATCATCATCATCATCATCAATCATTATCAATCCACTGCAGGATGAAGGTCTCTCCAAGTTCAATCAATCTTTTCTTATCTTTAGCTTCTCCTCTCCACATCAGCCCTGCACACTTTCTTATTTCATCCATCCATCTCACATGCGGTCTCTTTCTGGGTCTTTTACAATCTCTTGGAATCCAATTTAAAATTTCAATTGTCCATCTATTATCATATCTTCTAGCAATATGTCCAGCCCAACTCTACTTCTGTCTTTGAATTTTTTCAATGAGATCATAACACCTGTTTGTTCTCTTACCCATACATTGCATTTTCATTTAGTTTCATAAGACATGCAAAATATTCAGTTGAGACAGACTAAATTTTACACTTTTTTGAAGATACCAGTAATGAATCAACATTGAACTTTTAACTCAGTATGTACCAATATTAATAGTATAATGTGTAAACAATAAGGACTTCATTACTTTATATTATAATAATTTACCTTGCATTATAGTCAATATTTTTTAAAGAATTGTCAAACTAAATATTTTTTTTAGTAAGCATGAGTCGACTTAGATGGTTTCTTCTCATTTTTAATCACTACATTCAAAAATTATTTTTATCTCTTCTGTTACAAGTTTTATGTATTATCTAACATTTATTTTCTATATATTAATATAGTTTCATCTCTTTACTTTATACTAGTATACCCCTCCTTTATTCTTTTTGAAATCTCTACCATTTTTTTAATTCTGATTTATTTATGATATTTCTTAAAAATATTTCTATTCTTGATAAATATTAGATTTTTTTCAATAATCATATATTTGTTTAATAAAAACCCTTTTCTTAATATGTCTGTGCTTACTATGTTATAAATTCAAATTATTTTTTCATTACCCTCTTAAACCTCAAAAGTTTCACAAGACTTTCAATTTTTTATTTGCATATAATGCCAAAGTTCAACATTTTGAAACAAAAGATTTAATAATTTTTTTTTGACCTCTGTTTTTATTGATTAATATTTGGTTATTTTTTTAAATAACAAGCATGTGATCGAGAGGTCAGCGACAGCTGCTTTACAAGCTGTTGTCCCAGGTTCACTTCCCGGCTGATGCTATGACACATGGGAAGAAAAAAACTGATTACTTAATTTTTAATTTTTCTTTCACTATTTTATATTTATGTTGCAACTTTCTCAGTATATCAAAAATGTTACTTACTCTTTATTAAACTGATTTTAAATAGAGGGATTTGAATTCAGGATATTTCATTTTATTCATCCTCCATTCTTCTATCTCCAACAACCAATACACATAACCACATAAATGCAAAAAAAAGATAGATGATCCCCAATATATGTATTTCATGCAGAACTAGCACTCATCAGTTGAGACAGATCATAATCTCTCACATTTATATACAATCAGTGTTTGGTTTATATTAAGGTAATAATTTCTCAAACTATAATGGACAGGCTTCAATATTCGACTCTTCCAACTATTCAATCATCTATTTCATTGAAAAGTCAATGATGGAATGCTCAATACCCTTGTTGGATTTGATATTATAGTCATACCCACATAGACATTATGTCAATCTAATGGCTTATATTATTAAACATTGTGTTTCAATATAACCCCTCATATTATCGGACATTCATCATCATCATCAACCATTATCAATCCACTGCAGGATCAAGGTCTTTCCAAGTTCAATCCATCTTCTCTGATCTTTAGCTTATCTTCTTCACATCACCCCTGCACACTGTCTTATTTCATCCACCCATTTCACATGTGGTCACTTTCTGGGTCTTTTACAATCTCTTGGAATCCAGTTTAAGATTTCAATTGATCTCTTATAGCAATATGTCCAGCCCAACTACACTTCAGCCTTTTAATTTTTTCAATGAGATCAGTAACACCTGTTTGTTCTCTTACCCATATATTGCATTTTCGATCTCTTTTTGCTACCCCTAACCTGCATCTTTTCATACTCATTTGAATGGTCTGACATCTCTGTATTGCTCTTCTATTAAGTGTCCAAGTCTCAGATATATAAGTAAGAAATGATAAAACACATTTATTAAAAACCTTTCTTTTCAAACATATAGGCATATTTCATTTTAGTATCAAGTCATTTCTACCAAAATCACTCCAATCAAGTTTAATTCTATGATTAATTTCATCCATTATGTTTTCATCTGTTCTAATAATTGGACATTACATATATATATATATATTAATAGGAGAGGAATGGGCTGAACTAAGATATAATCTATTTCCCAAGCAATATGCATTTCTAAGGCAGTATGTAATTTGCTTGTACAGAATGTTTTTTACATATGTAAATAGAGGGATATGAACTCAAGATTCAATCTATTCATCGCCCACTCTATTTACTCTTTATATATAGTTTCCAATGTGTCCGTTATATTGAATTACCTTTTTCAGCCCAATCATTTTATAGTGACAAAATAAAAGTGCAAGAACAAAAAGATAAAAAAATAACTCAATGAGATCAAGATTTAAAATCTAACTTATCATACTTTTTTATTTTCAGTTACTGACATTATTTCTTTTTCCCATTTGTCTTTAAATATTTGAACATTTATTTTTATCTCTTACTTAAGTCACTAATATTGGAAAACCAATGCTTCATTCAGTATGATATGGCGCCACAAATTACTCTTACATTTTTTGCAATTTTTTTTTTTAGATTATGGCAATAATGATATTCTTTACACAAGTTAAATATATATAGAAAAACGAGACAAATGCATCTTTTCTTGTCTATCTTACTTTTTTATTTAACAATTCATTTAATTTTACTTTGTATATTCATCACATAAATTTATTAATAAAATTAAATATATAATATTAAGTAATAAAGAAAAAAATAGGGTATTTACATTTTTTCCTTATAATTAATATAAAAAATTTTAATACATGACACCTGGCGAACACGATCTACCTGTTCTCTCACCTGTTCAAATATTAATCTTCTAGTTGTAATGGTAATATAAAAGCATTATAAACATTAAAATGCAAGAACAAATATTATTTATTATACTGGGAAAAGCTGTAATTAAATTAGCCAGTTGCAAACATAAGAATAATTTGTATTTAAATATTTTCAAAATTTTATGCAAAAGAAAATGAAGCCTAAGATTAATACGTATATGTATTTAAATGGTAAAATTGTTTGTTTGTTTGATGTTATTTTTTGTTTAAAAAAAAAAAAAAAGAAATAGTAATTTACAGTAAAAAAAGAGAAAGCATATTTTGCTTCAAAAAAATATTATCTTTAAAGTTTTTTTAATTAATGGAAGCGAATTCATTTGTTACACATTTTAATATGTATAAAAGGGCGTATACAAAACAAAAAGAAAAAGCCTATCTAACCTTATCATGAATTCTTTTTTAATATGAAAAATATTGGCTTCTTTTCAGTTTATTTTTTTATAGATAGTTTCTGGAGAAGCTTTTCGGTATCTATATATGAGTTTAAGTTTACAAAATCAGGCACGGTAGATGTCTCTTCTGGAAATCATGCTAAAAACGAATAAAGCCCACCTAAGTAAGATATAGAAGAAAAAACAGTCTTTGTATTAAAAAAAAATCTCTTCTGTGATCTTATAAAGTGAAGCAATGAAGGAAAAGGCACTACTCAACAGTTTTGTCAGTTTCTAGTTAGTGAGGCTTAAATTGTTTTGTTTTATTTTCTAGTTAGATACTTATTCATTTAACAATAAATTTCTCTTGCGTAAAATGAAACTTCTTTTCATTGAAGCAAGACATGTTGATTTTGTATTTAAACTAAATTTAAATGGCTCCCAACAAGTTATTTTTTAGTGACCAGCGGAGGCTTCATTAGGATTTCATCTCAGTGTCAGTTGTGTAGATTATATGATGAGACAATACTCCATATTTTCTATATTTGTTCTGCTCTTAAGTCAATTAGGGACTTTATTGTTGTGAATGTCTCTCTGGATCTTAGGGATGTTCTTTCTGTTTTTAATACTCTTAAGAAGGGATCGTTTACAGCAATAAGATTATCTATCTTTATAACATTTTCTTTATGGTTGATGCATTGCAGGCTCATCTTTGGTCATTCTCAGGACTCAGCTCTAAGTGTCTTTATTAAGCTTCTTGATCAAGTCAAGCAGCGAGACTTTCTGCTTTCACCTGTGAGTCTACATGATGATACTTGGGTGAAAGTTTTATTTTCCTCTTAATCTTATTAAGATACCCTTTTCTCTGCATTGATCTTTTCAAGTTTCTTCTGAATGCTATGTAAATTTTTATAAAGTTTAACTGTATATTACTATGTTACTATGTTTAATAAATTTATTTTAAAACAACAATAAAAGATCACGTGAATACATTTTCTTATGCGTGCACAAACTGTTAAATATTGACAGATATTTTTATACAATAGTACCTACCACATAGTGTAAATTATAATAAACAATAGATATTAGAAGATTGTGCATTTTAATCCCAATCTTCTGCCTTCTGATCCAATATCTCCAAACTAGTTTCTAGCTTATGGCATTCATCAGTGAGAGTCTCACATCCGAGAACAATGCACCAATATCTTTGGATCTAATGTACCTCTTTACTGGCCAACTTATAGGATTAAAGAGCACAGTCTTCTAGTATTTATTGATTACTATATTTTAGACTAGGTGACAATATTATATGGATAAATTTGCCACTGAACAATAACTAGATTACTCAGTGGTTAGATATGGGCTGGAAAAAAAATCGAAATCTATTTGAATAAAAAAATCAAAGTTTCAACCAATCTGGATTTTAACCTTAGGTCATAAAATTTTGTAACTAATTTGAAAGTATTTTTTTTTTTTGATTGTATTTTAACTAAATTTAAATTTTAAATATATCATCCATATTTAAATTGTATTTTCAAATTTTGAAGTTACATTAAACATTATGACATTGGTACACAACCTATGGGTAGTGACCCCTCAAGGAATCACAGTAAAATTATTGGTGGTTGTGAAAATTTTGAAAAGTTCTCATGTTGCATTTTTAATTGAAAAAAAAAAACAAAAACTTAAGCACTATTAAAAAATACACGAAAATTGTTCAACTCATTATTGTATGTCTGACCATTTTTGTGTTTAAACATTTCCTTCTTTATATTCTGGTTCTCTTTCTATAAATAGCACAACATAACAGCTCTTTGCTTATATTGTTTTAATTTTTTTTGTTAACTCTCAGAGTTTTGTTTTTCATGCTAGTATCCTCCTAAGATTGAGACATGGTCCTGCATTCTTGAATGTACACTTATTCTAAAAGAGGCTAAAAAAGGTGTAATTGTTCCAAATCAACATATCTACTAAGAAGCAAATATTATTATACATTTTTTATTTTTTTAAAGATCTTATATCAAATCATATGTATGAAATATAATATAAAGATATATATATATATGTATGTGGTAAAACCACTTTTATTATTATTATGTGCGTGGTCATATGTATTGGTTGCTTGAGATGGAGTGGAGAATGAATAGATTGAAAAATCTGAGTTCACATTCCTCTAATTACACATATAATAACCATTCAATAGAAGCAAATTACATAGTCTAAGAATTACATATTGCTATCATTATATGCTTATAATAGGATGATAATAACATAATAGATAAAATTTCAGTCTTATTATAGGGTCACAAATGTAAAAATTTGCACACCACTGCATTAGGACCTTAATTTATTGGATAATATTGGAGTGTATTAAAGTGTGAGATGCTTTGTAAATTATGTCACTAGGATATCATTTAGTGACAAATTTTCATTCGTTATTATCTAGAACGAACATCGCTGCCTTAAACATATTTTTGACAAAGAATTCAAATCTTAGCCATTTTTATTGTCAGTAGTGCATATGTTCATTATTATTATTATTTTTTTTGGTGCTGGATTATATATATATATTGAATTCAGTTTGGTATCTAAAAACGATTTATTTTAAATCTCATTAAAGTCAATATACTAAAAATGTATTTTATTATAGCATTAAAAAATTAAAATTAAAATTGAAGAGTGAAAATTTAGTGAAAAATTCCGTGTATTTCTAAGATACAGTACTAATAAAATAATGATTTTGTATACGTTGATGAACTAAATAAAAACAAAAGCAATTATTTTTGTATGTCACATGATTTTAATAATATACGATAGGAGTTGAAATAATACGTTATAAATTAAGACATGTAACTGTGATAAATTTAGTATTTCTAAAGAAAAAGAAAAAGAGGAAGAGTACATTCTCTTTTAGTAAAGTTGGCTTTTTCAGTTTTAATACACTGACTGCCAAAGTATTTTGATATAAACACTTCCCAGATGATAAAATAAATTAAATAAGTATTTGTGAAAATACTTCTCATCTGGAATTCTGAACCTGTGCAATTTAGTATAATAAAAAGAAAAGCAAATTCAACTGGATTGATTTTTAAGAAGAAAAGTAAATCAAGTTGGTCAAATGAATGGAATTATTATTTTGTGGCTCGAATTATCAATTGATCTCATGAAAACTGTTTATATGATTATTTGTTATCCTGAAAGAAATTCTGTATGTCCAATATTTGTATCATTTTCATTAAAATATATATTGTTGTTACTGTTATAGTGTTTTTTTTTCTAATTTGCTTTGAAATATGTATTTTAAATGTTGATATAAATTTAGATAGAATAAATAATTAATGGGT
The DNA here is from genome assembly GCA_028023455.1 of Epiperipatus broadwayi. Classification (NCBI taxonomy): domain Eukaryota; kingdom Metazoa; phylum Onychophora; class Udeonychophora; order Euonychophora; family Peripatidae; genus Epiperipatus; species Epiperipatus broadwayi. The sequence goes on along the minus strand of JAQFVV010006667.1, from coordinate 265,953 downwards.
TTATCTGCAAAATAGAAGAGTGTATTTATGTTGGTGTTATAAATGAATGAGAAACAAATTAAACTAAGCTTTAGTTTTATTCTAAGCTTATTCATTACAAGTTCTATCTAAAAATTTACATGTATACCGCAGGCATTATCTTTTTTTAATTTAAAAACAATAAATAAAAATAACGTAAATATGACTATCAAATATTAATAAAACAAGCTGAAGAGTGAGGTTTAAATTGTTATTTAATAGATAATAATAACAATTAGGCTATTCATATGGACATATATTGCCTTTTATTTCAACAACAATAACACACACAAAAAAAAAGAGGTAGAAATGCTATTAATAATAATTTGAAGATACTGACAGATTTAAACCGACTGAAACTCCATTAATATTAAATTAAACATTATTCTCATCTAATGAGAAATTTGGATCATTATATTATAATTAATGCAAGAAAAAATTTTACATAGAGAATTAAAATGACATAAATAACAAAGCAAAAAATTGAAATGACAAACCTACTTTTTTTAGCATCAATATTAATCGGTAATTTTTTTAAAGATTTTAATTGCTACTGAAATGATAAAGAATATCATTAATAATTAAATGCTGAAATAATAAAAAGAATTAATTTTTTTTATCCTGGCAGCAGGAGTTTAATCATTTTGTTTTGTAGAAATTTATTTAAAAAGATTAGTTCTAGTTTATATATATGGTATTTAAAAAAAATATTGTTTTCTATTTTACAAAAATAAAGTAAAAAAGAATTAAACTGCTGGAATTTATTTCCAATAATTTACATTTCGTGCTCAACCAGAATTTTTATAATATATTTCATTTAATATTAAAATATATATCTACAATAAATGAGTTGTGTTGTAGATGACTCTAGAATGGGAAATTTGACGTAAAGTAGTAGGAGAATTAAACATTGCAAATGTTTTTTGCCCTAACGGTATTTTAATTTAAAGTTGATTCAACCTTCAATTACAAATTGTGAAAAGTATTTATAATATTAATATTGTTTTTACGAATTATATCTCATCAATATAACATTATTAAACAGGCAAAACTCCATACAGTAGTGCCACCCTATGCCAACCGGAGTAATCAATGGATGCCAGAAGGCTTGTGCATAAAATCCCCATCCAATATCCCCAGACTAGTTTCTGGCTTATGGCCTTCATCAGTGTTCTGACTAGAAATACTAAATCTCTATTTAGCCCATGCACATTTTACTAATCTAAAGTTTATAATATAGCTTTAAATAGTAAGAAGCTAGAATAAACTGAGATAAAAGAGTAGCCTAGTAAACTTTATAGCTCAGTGAAGATCAAACATTATTCTTCAGTTGATGTGTAATTCAACTTGCGCCTTACACAGTCAGTTTATCCTGTGTATATATATATATATATATACACTTGCTACAAAAATTATATACAATGTTGTTTAAAAATTGATATTATGTGGACTGCAATATAGTTTAATCCTTTTGGTTATTTAATATTTCCTATAAATTTTTTCCATATGTCAAATGCATACCGGGAAGTAAACCTGAGCCAGCTGCTTGGATTTCAGCTATGCTAACCACTAGGATACACTGGTAATTAATAAATAAAATCACAGAAAATGCAGATTTTTAATATTTAGCTTTATTACTAACTAGCATGCTTTCATTATATTTACTATATCATATTCATGGCATATAGTGGTGTGATTAAAATATGCCATGAATATGATATGGTAAATATATTGAAAGAATGCTAGCAATAATAAAACTAAATATATATATAAAACCTACCTTTTCTTTGATTTATATTCATTAATTATCAGATATTATCTTGGTTCAGAAAAGAAGAAAATTAGTAGCAATTGAATTTCTATTAATTATAATTCAAGATTTTGATAAAGGAGTTACTTTTAATATTTATTATATATATATTATAAATTATAAAATAAATTGTATATTGTTTTTTTTTTTAAACAGGCAAAACATTAAGTGCATTTATATGTAATTTTAAATTTACATAGTTTAGTTTTGCTACTATTCACTTATATTCTATTTTGAATAATTATATTGAATAATTATATAATGTTTTAATGTAATAGGTATAATAACTGAAATACAGGCTTATTATATACCTGTATCAATATATAATATATAGGGTATATGAGCACAAACTTTCACACGACCCATCATTCTCCACTATATTTCATAACACTGATACACTTGAACACATACATGTCGAAAAGATAAATAATCACCAATATGTGTATTTTATGGTAATCCAGAAATCATCAGTTGGTCCAGATTATCATCTCTACACATATATACAGTAAGTGCTCAGATATATATTAAGATAGCCACTCTTCATACTTTAATGGACAGGTTTCAATCTTTTCCACACTCCAACTCTTCAACTGTTCATCTATTTGAAAATCTGATGATGGAACACTCAATGGCTACCCTGGGGCCAAGATTCTCATCACACTCATGTTAACCTAAAATCAATCTGACCCCTTCATGCACAGTACATAATCCATTTAATAAATATATGAGGGATAGGCAGGCATCTCTACTATGTCATAACTGAAATACAGGCTTATTATATACCTGTATCAATATATATAATATATAGGATAAATAAGCATTTACTATAAGATTTATTCCTGAGAAGTCTAGAAATTAGGTGAACTTATCTACTTTTAAAAATTATTGATTCTGGTGTATATATAAATGAAATTTCAATATAGTAGATACATCATTTATTTAAGCTTGTATGTCATTAAAATTACATTTAATATTGTGATGATTAAATTCATCCATCCTTTAATAAGTCATATTTTTTATGTACATCTTCAGCTTTTTTAATAAGTTCATTTTTTATAATTATAAAAGATTTCAGAATATAATCAAAATTAAAATAATTTTAATATAGTTAGTTTTATTCTAGTTGAAAGTTTTAGCTTAATTTAGTTAATAATATTTCCTCTTCTTTGGATTTGCAATCCATGGCATCATTAAAATATTAACCAGCAATTATTAATACTTTTTCTTCCTTCCCTAACTTAATTTATAAATATCAGAATGTTATGCAGCTAAACAAATTCTGGTTTTTTGTTTTTAAGAAAAGCTTGTCTGACTTAGCCAAATATTTTTTTGTCATGGTTGATGCTTCATAGTATATTATAAATGTGATTGATGTGTGTGTTAAGTGATAGTTAGTATTATATAAGTTATATATATATATATATAAAATATTTAGTAAAGCAGACTTATAGCGATCACAGCATTTCACCCTCTCTTTTTAAAAAAATTATATAATTGTAAAATATATCTAATTGTGCTTTTTACATGAAGATTAACAAATAAAAAAAACATATTTATATGTGTAGTTTTGAGCTATGCACATGAGGAAATTCCTGTAAACGGTGTCATCTTTGTGCATACCTCTAAATGCAAATTTCTGCAGGTAGGATAAAAACAAAGCTCTGCTGGCACCAAATTGGTATTTTAGCTCATCCTTTTCTCTCATCCACATATTTTCCACTTATTAGTGTGGATAAGTTTGTAGTCCAGGTCAACAAAGTTGTCTTGGTGGATGACAACAGAGTGAAGGTATATACTATTATCTAGACCACTTATATTGCTATATGTACATGCCAGCCATCAGGGATTATGTACGTGCCAGATAAAGTGTGTTGCTGTATGAGCAGTTCCACAGTGGCAGCTGATTTATCTTCAATTTCTGTTAAAAAATACTTTCTTGACCCTCTCTCTATTTTACTGAACATGCAATAGCCTTCTCTCATTGCCCCTCTATGGTGTTTTCAGTGAAGGAAATATGACTCATTGATCTCCTCTATCCATGGCAAAAGTTGCATTGTCATCAAATCTGCTGACAAGTGCTGGATTTCTGTTGAAATATGTAGCACATTCGTCCTGGCAAAAATGACACCGGTCTATGACCACTCATTTATTAACATCAATCTCATGAACCATTAAGTGCATTGGCAAATTATTTTAAGTTTTACCATATGTGAACGTTAATATTTAATAATTTATAACATAACTCAAAATTGCACATAAAAATGTTTTTCTTTTAATTATTTTTTATTAACCTTCATGTAAAAAAATACATTTATAGTTAGATATACTTTACAATTACGTAGTATGAATAAAATATAGTTCAATTTTTTAAAAATACAGGGTGAAAAGTTGTGACCATTATAAGTCAGTTTTACCAAATATTTATTTTTGAAAAAATATATGTAAAAAATTAAGATATATAAAAAACTGTAGAAAAAACTCTGAAAAAGGGTATCTTGACAATAGATACGAGATTTGTTGGAATTAATAAATGATTTTTTTTTTTTACATATTTGTGTTTATTCACATTTTTGAAAAACACTTTACTCATAATAATAAAAAAAATATTTTATTAACTGATATGAAAACTTTAAACACAAAGATTGTGATTATTATGAATTCAAGTAGTATGCTAATTAATTACTGAAGCTTATAAAAGTGCTATTACTTTCCATTGTGTGAACAACATTCAATTAATATGAAATCAAAAGCACATAATTTTTACCAATCAGAGTTCTTGTTTACATACTTAAGTTAATACCTGCATACTGACATGTACACAATTGCTGTTTTTTGTTTGTTTTTTCATATAAAAAGTGTTATCAACCAAATAGATAAAAAAAAAAAAAGAATGTGAAATTATTTAAATTAATAAGAAATGTTTAAATTTTATATGAATATATTATTTTTTCAATATGACAGCCACCCTTTTATTCTTTTGCAGTAATCTTTTGCATATATAAAATCTTTTGTCAACTTTTTTTGCAATCAAAGTGAAAGCGATGCATGCCTTTTTTTTTCTTCATTCTCCTCTTCTCCTCCAATGAAAAATTTCACTTAAAATAGCTTCAAAGCATAAAGCTAGTAAATATGGAAATTTATCAAGAACAGTTCTTTTGATCCAATCAATTCTACCAAGCTTAAAGAGAATTAATAAAATATATTCTATTATTGATAATTCTGAAAGTGGTTGTTTGTTTTAAAAAATAAAGATTCCATTTGTGAAATAATGAAAGAAGAATAGCAAGCCATATTTATAGCAATAAAGAAAAATATAAGCAAAGATGCACTATATATTTAGTTACCATAACTTTGCTAAATGTAAAGTTTATAATATATTGTAAATGTGTTTTTATTTTTTTTGCTCTCAGCATTTATCCTTAACTGATCAAACCACATTTCTTCGAAAATCAAGTCAAATACAGATATTAAACAATTAGATAGAAAGCTGTCTTATATGTAAATGAACTACCTACAAAAAATCTGGGATTGTTTTGAAAATCTTAGCTACTTGAAGAAAAATTTTCCAAATCCATATAAATTGATGCATCAACTCATGGGTATATCCAACAAACACAGTCATTGTTGTTTGGAAGCACTGTTTGTGTATCAAATATTTAAATGAGTCTTCAGTGAATATATACAATTGTAAATGAAAATTAACTTACACATGATTTTATTCCTTGTTATAAATTGCAGCTTTTGAGCTTGGAAAAGAGAAGTTGCTAATGGCAGTTAATATAAGCTAGATGTGGACAACATATTTTAACTTCAGTTGTTATCCTCTGTAATTTGAAAATATATTCACATTTATTTTAATGTTATAAACAAGAATTTTACATTTAATTGTTTGGTGCAACAAATTTAAGAATTTGAGATTCTTTGTTCAATTTTCATCTAAGTAAAATAAAAAAAAAACATAGTTGGATGGAATTGCTGTGCTAAATCTATCATTTGAATGCATGATTATACTGTTACATTTACTACCTATTATCCAATCATTTTAAAAATATATAAAGTTGTATAAATTACATTATTAGATGTTGCTGCTGTAGAAATAAAAGGATTTTATACAAAAATATAAAAAATAAAAGCTATTATTCATAGATATTTAAGTCTTCCATATTATTATTATTATTATTATTATTATTATTATTATTATTATTATTATTATTATTATTTAAATCTTCCATATTATTATTATTATTATTATTATGATTATAATAATAATAATAATAATAATAATAATAATAATAATAATAATAATAATAATAATAATAATAATAATAATAATAATAATAAAAAATAATTATCATAATAATATTTCAAAAGGCACTTTATTAGCTCAAAGAAACTTTACATTGTTTGCATGTTTTACATTGTGTTACATTGAATTATTTACATATATTAATTTGCTCCAGAAATGAATGTTTCAATTGAAAAAAAAATTGTCCATTATTAGTTAGTTCAAGTGAGAACATAGTTTCTTGTCTTTATGTTGTGTGCAGTTTCTTCCAATTATAAACCACTGTAATTGTGCATGGTCCAATTTTAATTGATTGCTCAATATTTCTTGCATGTCATTATAGTTCATTATAATGTCTCTCTTTTTAATTAAATTGATAAAATGTTTGTGAATTTTGCTGATATTGGTTTAACTGAGTGTGTAATATACTCACAACATTGATGGCTGTTTTAACAGAGACCAAGTTGCTTCATATAAAAGCAGACAGGTAATTAGCCTATCTCTATTTTGAATGCATGCTAATTTGTATTTAAATGTAGATGGGTGGTATCTGGTATTTTTTCCAAATCAAGAAAGTGCATCTGGTGCACCAGAATGCATATAAGATGAATGTGGCCACTCTAATGCTGGGTATTGATCTTTCCCGGAAAGCACCAAGTATTTGATTAATCATGATACCAGGCTTTCTGTAGGCATTACACATAATCTGTTGTTTGGTTTAGAGCCAAACACTGGTATATAAGGTGGTATAGTGTCTCCTCTGCTCGGTGACACAGTCCATAGAAGGGATCAATGAATAGATATAGTCATTTATGATATAGAAAATGTGTTGTTGGCATCGCAACTAGATTCATTTTGATTATGAAGTCAAAATATTTGGGCTCAAGTACCCATTTTTTAAATTCCTTGAGCAATTTTTTGTTGTTAATTTCTAACATAGGAGGGGAATCACTCACATCAGTTTGAGTGTTAACTAAATCATAAATTTCCCAGTATGAATATTTATTTACAAACTGATCTGGATTATGTACAGTAGTTTTGTATTGATAGATAATGGTAGCAAAGAATAATTTTTTTGGAGGCGGCCTATCTGTTGGAGTGACCTTGACCAAGTGTTTAAGTCTAGGGAATTTTGCAATTGTGGTGCTATTAGGTTTCTCAGCTTTTGTAATTGGAAGATGTTAATGCTATGCAAGCCAAGACCATTTTTGACAAGGGGTTTGTTGATGAGATCGCTACAGTATTTTTAGACCAGAGTAGCTTATTATATATGGTTTTATTTTTTGCTATAAATGCTTTTGAGAAAGAAACAACTGGAACATAATAAACTATTTTTGTTGTAATAAGCTGATTAATTAGCTGTACTTTTGCATATAGTGACATATATGTTTTGGATAAAGAGTCTACTATTCTTTCAGCTTCTTCTTTCAGCCTATTTTGAATGTGACATCTCATTCCCATGATTCTCATATGAAATGGGAACCCAAGGAAAGGGAATGGCTTTGAGTTGTAGTTTGATTCCCATTGCTTTTTAGTGAATAGCGTCCAAGCTGTAGTTTTTTCAGGATTAAACTTTAATTTCTATTTTTGTGAATATTCTTGCAGTATCTTTTGTAGCTGTGGTATTTGTTTTTTGGGTGTCAGGAAGACAGTGACATCATCCATGTATGCAAGGCAGGTATCTCAATTCCACTAAAAGTCTGCTGTATGCTATTAATGAGGGGATTAATGTATAATATAAACAGCAATGAGCTAAGAGGGGACTCTTGGGATATTGACTGAGTTGGGGTGAATGATGGGGAGTTTTTCCCATTTAGTGTTACATGAATCTCTCTATTTAAAAGTAGGTTAGCTATTAGGTATAAGTGTGTTCTAGGGATTTGAGTGTTTTCAAGTATTTCTAATAGTGTAGATATGTTTACTGAATCAAAGGCAGCTTCAATATCAAGCTGTACCACTATGGGAGCATATTTTTTTTGTCTGACTGTTGTTAGAATTGCTTTAAATAACAAAGCTGCCTCTGTTGTTGAAGAGCCTTTCTTTGCATACTGTGCTTCAGAAATGAGTGGTAATATGTATGGTTCAATTTCATCTTTAATGATTTTTTTGATGATCTTGATAGGCAATGGTCCCATAGATATTGGTCTAAGGTCAGTAGTTAGTGGAATGATTGTTTTCTTTTTATTATATGGCACTATGGCAAGTATGTAGACCCCTCAATGGTCATGATTTTCTGTGTTAAATAGTTGGCTAAACAACTTAAATATTTTGCTGTAAATTTGCTTAGATGTTTTAATATAAATAGTAGGATTCCAGGACTTCCTGGGTGACAAGCATCTGGAATACTATTGAGTTTAGCCATGAAAAGATCTGTAGCAAATGGGGTTTCAGTCTCAGGAGGGCCAAACATATCATGCGTTATTGTAGGTGATTCCTGTGTTTGTAACTTTTTTTTTTGAAAAATTCAAAGATGGGCATAATCATATTTTGGCCTGCATATGTTGCATTATCTGCATTTATTGCCATTGGCACCTTTATATTAGGGTTGTTTCCAAGCGCCCACCTTATGTAATCTCTGGTCCAAGTATGAGGTTTGAGAAGGCATGTTTTACTTTTTTTTATTTTTAAATAGCTTTTAAGTGCATCACAAGCATTATTGTATGCATGCGTAAGCTTAAATATGTACTGCTGTGTGTAGTGTGATGGGTTTATCTTGATTATCTGCTGATGTAACTGGTCTGCTAGAGATAGAAGTTTTGATGGTGGAGATTGCTTCATGGCTAAATAGTTGATGTTAAATGACAGTATACCAATAAATGCAAGATATTGTTGTACTGGGTCAAGGTTCATATCTTAAATTTTATTTAGTATTATATATGTCTCAGAAAAAATGAATTTCTTGGTTGCTGTAGGGAGTAGAACTCATATTGTTTTTGTGAGTGGATGTGTTGATGTTTGGATCTGATCACAATTGATTGTAATTATTTGCGCTGAATGATCTGAGAAGGCAGCAGGAGTTAATTTGATTGTAATTAAGTGGTGGAGTATTGGGGAATAAAAACTAAGATCAATTAGAGAAGAGAAATGACCATTGTAAAAAGAGATGGCATCATTTGGCAAAAATCCTTGGCCACTTATTAATGGTGTGGCTATTTTATGAAGCCAACATTGTGTGAAATCTTGGTATGTTGTATTGAAATCTCCAATTACTACAGATGAATTTGCTATGGTAGCTAGCCTTAAATTTATGTTTGCAATTATGGTGTCTATCTTGTTGTTGTTGTTGTTGTTGTTATTATTATTATTATTATTATTATTATTATTATTATTATTATTATTATTATTATTATTATTATTATTATTATTATTATTATTATTATTATTATTATTATTATTATTATTATTATTATTATTATTATTATTATTATTATTATTATTGTTGTTGTTGTTGTTGTTGTTGTTTCTTCTGCATTTACATTATAACTGGCAAATGTTCATTTATATTCCTAGTGCAGTTTCATTGAAGTTTGGGCTTCTACATTACATATAATGCAGTTATGCATCTAGTAATCTTTAACTCCATGTTACTATTCAAGATAAAAGACTGAAATTCAAAACACTAAAATTTTGAATTCAAATCAGTCTATTTAAATAGTTACATAGACTTTATCCCAAATTAGTAACTATATATTTTAATACTTTTCATTTTTTTTAAATTATAAACACTTTTTAAACTCCTGCTAGAAGTTTTCATAATAATTGCATAAAATATATGATGAAAACAAGAATAGCTGTCTACTCTAATGCCAAATATAATCTGATTAATTATAGCATTATCATCTGGTAAATATTTAATACTCAACCTTGCTAGACTTGGCCTTAGAGTAGAGAGATGCTATTGTTTTATCACATGTTGTGCAAGGAAAGACTTGTGGTTTGTTATTGTTGTTAACATTTCTAACAAAGAGACAAACATGTTTGCAATAAATAAAGAATTGAGGATACTAAAATATATAATCGTTAATCTGGGATCATATCTATATAACTATATAAGCAGGTTGGCTTAATTTAAAATCTTAGGAAGTTTTGAAATTTTAAGTATTGGCTTGAATAAAAATATGGAATTAAGGTGTGGTAAAATGCAAAATTTCATCATTTAAAGTCTTGAATGTCAAGCGTCAATGATAAAGGCAAAATCTAAAAACAGTCTGGATCTAAGGATTTGAATGCCATATGATAATCTTTATTATTTAATATTACTATAGATGTCACTAGAGTAGAAAACCACACTTGTTGTAGAAATGAGATGGAGCAGGATAGAGAAGAATATTGAAAAAACTTAGAGCAGGGAATGGAAAGGGAAGGTAAAGTGGCTAACAGATTTCTCTGGGCACAGTGGCTGAGAGTTCCTGACTGCATATAAGAAAAGTCACTGCATTACATCACATGCTTTATCTACCTTTGGTGGTAATAAAATAGGGTTTGAAATTGGTTATGGAATAGATAACTTGAACAATTCTGATCTTTATTGGAATAATTTATAAAGTTTCTTCAAACTTGACCCTGATCTTCAGATATGGATAAGACTTGCAAACTTATTAAGCATTATATTATAAAGCATTTTCACAAACAACTATAACATTTTTTAAAAAATAATATGCTAATTAAAACTATAATTTTAGTTGAAATATAATTTTTTAATATACTTAACAGATTTTCCCTCGACAAAACAGAAAAATATCTCAGAAATCAAAATGTAATCATCTTTTTATTTAAAAAAACCATATATATAATTAAATAATTACATTCATTTTGAATGTTCTATTTAAGAATATTAATAATAACTACTATAATTAGGAGTAATTTATTTTAGAAAATAACTTCTTAAATCATTAAAATTTATTAATGTACAAATTAAACTTTAATTAAAAATAAACTAATTATGAATGCATTACTTTTATTACTGTAATTCAATTTTTTTCACATTAAATGAATTTTTTTCTTAAGGTAATGTATTTAAAGAGTAGAAAATTTAACTTATGATTTTCTGCATCAATAATTTATGTGATATTCACATTTGTGTGGATATGCGTCTATTTGGGTTAAAATCAAATCTCTGGCAGTTGATAATTTGGAATCGTTTTAGTCTGGACAAAATTATGAGAGAAAAAGGGGAATCTCAAAATTTTCTGCAACCTTCTTACTTTTTATTTTGGCATACTTTTAAATGTAATCAAGCAACATTTTCTTAATTAATTTTGAATAAATTAATATATTAATTTAAATTAAAATTTAAATAAATTAAATAAATTTTATAAGCAAATAAATTAATGTCTGTTTGATGTGACTCTGCTTTGTCTTTCACAGTTTGTTATTCTTAGCTATTTGAAAATATTTGAAATACAGGCACTCTTCACATACCTGGAGCCTAATTGTAAATATAGGGGATTTAAACTCAGACTTTCAAGTACCCTTCAAATATCCATACTATCTTGGATTCATACGTTTGCGATTTATAACTATCTTTTTTTTTTAAGTATAACTGATAAAAAAAAAAATTAATCAATACATATATATTTTTAAAAATAACTTTTTTCTTTGGCTATATTATAATGTATATATTATTCCAAAGCTGCATGAATATTACTAAAACTTTTCGACTAAACAAGTATTTTGATCACATCTTTTTTGTTGTTATTTAGATATTGAAATGGATTTTTAATATTCTAAATAATATAGGTCAGGTGTGTCCAACAAGTCGATCGTGATCCACTGGTCGATCGCAAAGCCAATTTTGGTCGATTGCGAGGCCAATCTGGCAAGAGCTGTCGGGTAACGAATGAAACAAATTAAGTCAAGATTTTCAATTTTTTTTGTTATTTTTGTTTTTATTCTAATTTTTTTTTCCAATTCTAGATAAGTGACCTCCACTAAGTCTTATAATTATTGAAAAATAATATTTTTAATCTTGACTTAATGTAGCTAATTTGAATTAATAAATATTGTTACTCATGTTGCTTTAATTCCACTGGACATGAGTTTTTTGGCCCGTTAAATAATTGTTATTTTTTATTAGGTAGATATATAAAAATAGTATGTATTTCACACGTCCCTCCACTTAGACCATGCCTATGACAACAAGTCGATCGCAACACATTTTTAAAATAAAAAATAGATCTTATGAACACAAAAGTTGGCCACCTCTGGTAAAGATTATAAGCACATATTCTGTAAAAAATAAAAATTTTTAATCCTCCTTTCTTGGGTGGGGAATTATAATATTCACTTTATATGGGTTTTATATTTTTTTTTTATTTTAATTTTTTAAAAAGAAAAAAAAAAAAAAAAAAAAAAAAAAAAAAAAAAAAAAAAAAAAAAAAAAAAAAAAAAAAAAAAAAAAAAAAAAAGTCAGAGGATCCAAACTACAAGAAATGGATCTGAATTTTACTGATAAGATAACTCAAAATCATATAAATAGTGCTGGAAATTACATTCAGGATTATTCTATCTTGATCTGGCCTTCATTCTGTCTTTAGTCTGCTAGTAATTATCTTTCTGCCATTATTCATCAATTATTATTATTCTGCTTTAATTAATTAGTATCTGCTAGTTCTAACAATCCATCATGAAAGAGTAGAGAAGTTATTACCTGCTTTCCTCTGTTCATCTAGCAGAGGACAGGCCATAAACCCATTGATGTTTGCTAAGAAAGAAGCTGTCAACAACAGAAGGAACCTACTGAACATGCATCCACTATGTATCTACCTGACATAAATAAAAACCTGATATTCAGTGCCAGTGGAAGAACCAGCCATTAATCCAAGATAAAATCACTGCTAAAGCATTCTAATAAAGTCTGAATGTCAATTAAACTTTTATTCACTGTAGCTATAGTAAAGAATCAACTCCACAAATACCTAAGGAATAAACACTGAATTGTTAAGCTGAAAGAATAAGTATAACTTTTAAACTAATATTAATTAATTATTATCTCCAATCTGTGTTAATGAATAATGATTTATGTGCAGTCTGTCTATGGCAGATATGAACAAAGAGATGATAATTTGATCTCTTTATCATGCTGCTATATAGTCAGTGATAAGCATATAAAAATAATCTATAAAAGGCAATTCACTTATAATTATGATTTTTTGCCATGCTACTAAATGTTGATCTATTAATCAGTTACTTTCACTTTATTTAGATAACAATAGTGTGTTAAATATGTTAGATTGGGATTTTCTTAAATAGATGACAGTTTTAGCTAACTAATCTAATATTTAAAGTATTATTATTGAGAAGAATGTATGGCTAGTATCTGTCAATTCAAATTATGAGTTACATCTGATTCTCATTCTTATGTAACACATTAGTATTAGATGATTGTAACATCATTTGCAATTGCTGATCTCTTACAATCATTATCTTATTTAAACAGTGATGTGTGGTGGATGATTAAGTCAAACTATATGCCATAAATTTTTCTTTCATATAAGTCATAATTATACATATGCAAATGCCCATCATTATAGGCTATACATGTGATAGATGGTTAATTCTTGCCATAGGCATACGATTATCACATGTATTTGTTCGTATATAAATACTATTGTAATAGAGATGCGATTTTCTGTATTTTACAATTATTTTATTACCTATTTCATTCTAATACCACAACCTACAATTGATCACAACAGTCAAGGAGAAAGATAAGCCTTAATTAATGTATAAGCATGGTCAGTTGGCTTATGTACAGCACATATATAAGATTTGAGAGCAGTCAGATGTCTGTGCAGTAGACTGCAAACAATTCAAATAATTAATGGGAATAATATTTTAAATTAGTGACTATCATTTATTTGTTTTAAACCTTTATACCATGTATACTATATCTGTGCATAAATTAGAGTAAAATTAATACTAATAAGAGTTAGAATGATTTATTTACCATAAGTGAATTTAATACATTGTACAGGCTTAAACCTGCATTTATATATGTAATATATGCGGGATTCGAACTCAGACTTTTACACGACCCACTACTCTCCGTGCCATCTCATATTGCTGACCCACCTGATCACACATATGTTGAAAAAATAAATAATGGTTCAACATGTGTGTGATCAGATGGGTCAGCAATATGAGATGGCACGGAGAGTAGTGGGTCGTGTAAAAGTCTGAGTTCGAATCCCGCATAAGTGAATTTATAAATTAATTATCTAAAGTCCCGAAAGTGTATGCTTATATATGTGAATAAATAGTGTTATATCATTATTTTTGGCAATATGTCATCTTTATTTGCAATCAATAGCTTAGATAAATAGTTAAGAGACTCTTGTTTTCTCCCTGACATTAGCAGGCTGTAAAAGAAAAAGTTGGCATTCTGTGACTTCAAAATGTGAAATGCCCGCGTGGATTGCCCTTGGGTGATTTGCATGTGCAATGCTGATAGCTACAATATGTTTTTTTAAATAAATAACCAAAATAAAACCTTGTTTCAGTAAAAAAAAAAAGATAATTGATTAGTAAATAGTGGTAGTTGCTATCTTTTGTTATTTTTATAATAAAAACATCATATTGATTTTTCATGCATATCTTGAAGACGTAACTCACAAAAACTATTTAATATGTAATAAAAAATATAAAATATTAAATGGTCCATAAACTACTATATCATAAAAAACAATAAAGCTAAAAAAGTAATGATCATTAATTAAAAATTAAAAAAAATAGTTGAATATTTTTAAAATGAATTATTTTAAATATATTCATAAATTGTAGAATTAATTATGTTAATTTTAAAATTAAAAAAAATTAAGTATTTTAGATATATTTTACTATAATAACGACTAACATAAACTATATTTATATACCTGAAATTGTTAATTTTTTTTTCTGAAAATGTGAAACATTCAGAAATTTAAAGTTGTTTCTGATCCCAGCTTTCTTACATATGTTTAAATCTTCCATAAGAAAATAAACATTAATTATTAATAATTTGTTTTCACGGATGTATTTTAATAATCATCATCATCATCATCAACCATTATCAATCCACTGCAGGATGAAGGTCTCTCCAAGTTCAATCCATCTTCTCTGATTTTTAGCTTCTTTTCTCCACATCATGCCTGCACACTTTCTTATTTCATCCATCCATCAACACGTGGTCTCTTTCTGGGTCTTTTATAATCTCTTGGAATCCATTTTAAGATTTCAATTGTCCATCTATTATCATCTTTTCTAGAAATATGTCCAGCCCAATTCCACTTCAATCTTTTAATTTTTTCAATGCGGTCGGTAACACCTGTTTATTCTCTTACCCATACATTGTGTTTTCGATCTCTTCTTGTTCTTCCCAACATGCATCTCTCCATACTTCTTTGAGGGTTTGAAGTCTCTGTTTTGCTCTTCTATTAAGTATCCAAGTCTCAGATCCATAAATAAGAACTGGTAAAACACATTTGTTAAAAACCTTCCTTTTCAAACACATAGGCATATTTCCTTTTAGTATCAAGTTATTTTTACCAAAAGCACTCCAACCAAGTTTAAAATGAAATATGATACTTAACTGAAATAGGTTGATTTATTCATTTGCATATAATTTGATACACAGAAAATTCTATGAATAAATATATAGATCCTTTTTTTAGTTTTGAATCAAATAATGTTTTAATATAATGTAAAAATATAATATTGAAAACTTTGTGCACCTCAGCCCACCTAGGAATTTATTTTAATAATCCTTAATTCTATTAAAAATAATTGACCTTTTTTTTTTCTATAAAAAAAATAATAATGTAAATATTCAGAAAATTGTTGTAACTCAAAAATCAACAGGTTCAGTTTTATGCTTGACATCATCTTGAAAAATATGCAAAATTATTTATTAGTGATATAACTTAACATCCATAGTTGGGGCAGTTTTTTTTTTCAGGATATTGTAAAGATGACTAATGATAAAAATTATTATGAATTTATTATTCAATGCTAAAAAAAGACTGGGAAGATAAAGCATTAATAGAAATATAACATGTATGCTCATTCATATATATATATATATATATATATATATATATACTATATATATATATATATATATATATATATATATATAATAAAAAGTATGGTAATAGCTCACTGAATTGAATATGTAAACATAATCAACTTAATAAACAACTATATATTTTAATCATAGATTTATTTTCATCTAATCGTCTTTCGTTCAAAATTGAACTTTGTCAAGATGTTACATTAATTCAAAATGTCATGGGATTTACACATGATCTTAGCATACCCTCTATTAACCACCAACAACTCTAAAAATGTTTTTATACTTTCCAATTTTTATATAATGCCCATTTTCCTCCCAATTTTATTGAGCCTTGGACTATATTTATACATTTTGATTTATTTTCTTGTGTATACATTGTCTCATATACTTTTCTTTCTTTATAATTTCTACAATATTTTATCACTTCAATGCTTTCTTTACATTTTAATATGCCCTGTTTTTTTTTTCAAAAAAAAAATTAAATATGGATAGTATAGTAGAGTTATAAAAATATATTGAAGGATATGAATGGATATAAAGAAGTTAGTAATAAAAATGAAAGAAAGAATGAGAAATGAACTTATATTCCATATTCAAAGGAATATAAAATTCTGAATGATAGGGAAGAAAAAATGAATGAGAATATAGGTATAGGATGGAGAAATAGTAAATCATTAAAAAGTTTAATGAGTAATGCAAAAATGAGAAATGCTAGGAGTGATCAGATAGGAATAGTTTATAAAATTATGTGTAAAAGATATATGATGGTACATGTAGGTCAGTCAGTGAAAAGTAAGATAGAAAGAGGGAAAGAGCACGACAGAGCAATAAATATGAGATATATTAAGTCAGGACATTTTTGCCCTTTTTAGAAATAGGACATGTCATGAAATGTGAAGAGTATCGAAGAGATCAAATATTGTGAAAATTATAAAGAAAAGAAAGTGTATGAGACTATGTATATACAAGAAAATAAAAAGAAATGTATGAATTTAGAACAAGGCTCAATAAAGTTAGGAGGAAAATGGGCATTAAATAAAAATTGAAAAGTATAAAAACATTGAGGTTGGACAATGGAGGGTGTGCTAAGATGATATGTAAATCATGTGACACTTTGAATTAACATAGCATCTTGACACTGTCCAATTTTGAATGAAAGTTGATTAGATGAAAATAATTATATGATTAAAATATATAGTTGTAAATTAAGCTATGTTGATATATTCAATTCAGTGGAAAAGTATGTATGTAAGACAACATAATGATTTAAAAGGAATAGCCATATATATTGTGACAGTCAGATGATGTATGTTGATTTAACCCAGTTTGAATACTAGGCAAAAGTACCTCGAGGCCACCCATATGCGAGATATTAAACCAAGAATACTATGACCTCTGCCCTATTCGTCTAGTCTCGAAGCTATCATGAACCGAACAACACTATCTGAGACACGCATAGATATTTTCTTACCGAGCCACGAGCTTAGCATCAGCGGGAGACATGGACAGAACCACCTATGGAGCTAAATAGTTAAATGTGCAAAAATACTTAGAAATATGTGTTTTGCATGCCTGGATCATTTAAAAGTAAAACAAAGCATTGAAAGATAACTAGCAAACTCAAGCTTTTTAGTTAAATAAATATCTTTAATAAATGACATTTGAAATATTATTAATAATTTAATGGCCTTCGCTATTCCCCGAAATTAATGAATAACTAATGAGACAATGAAAACCAGATTAATATGCTTGCGGTCTAAATCTTTCCTTCCCAGTTTTATTAAACATTGTCAACTCGAATCTGCTCGATAAAGTGCAATAATAAAAATCTTTCGCAAAGCAGTTTCTAATTGCTTTGCGCTAAAACAGAGTTTAAAATGATTTAAGATGTATATCGCTAAATCTGACATATGTAAGAAGCTAATGGCGGACAAAAGAAGCGTTATTGAGGAGATCAAGTTGGCAAACAAAAAAGGAAACTTACTCGTA
Source organism: Epiperipatus broadwayi (assembly GCA_028023455.1). Classification (NCBI taxonomy): domain Eukaryota; kingdom Metazoa; phylum Onychophora; class Udeonychophora; order Euonychophora; family Peripatidae; genus Epiperipatus; species Epiperipatus broadwayi. The sequence continues at coordinate 247,800 of JAQFVV010006667.1, read as the reverse complement.
CTAAATTTTACAAGTATGAATAAAACTGGAAAGGGATTTTTATATGAACAATTAACTAATAAACTTAACCGCAATAGAATTAAAATATTTACACATGGGAGTAATGAAGAATAGCGAAGGAAAAAGGGTTAAATATCTAGATAGATGATCACATATACATATATCTAACTAGTCTAATAAAAATAGTTACATTATAAATATCATTAAACACACATTTCATAAATATTCAAGGAAGCAATTATAAAAAGTATGGACAAAAAGGGTAGCATAATAAATAGTTCATGAGGAGAGATATGATTACCGTCCTTATTCCTTGGTCATGTTCCATCGACGGGCATAGCTTGATCCGTCTGATGAGATGTGTTTGTCCGGACAAGGAAAGTGGAAATCGGTAGCATGGTTTCACAAAAAATCCTCCAGACACGACACAGAGTTCAGATGATGATTGAGTAAATACTACGGCATTTTTCTGGTATTGAGGAACCCTCGGCGGTAGACAAAGTTATTTATTTGCCTAGCCAAGCATGGTAGACTCCATCGAATTCATATAATAAAATCACAACAGGCAACAGCAAAATTTCTAAAGTTCTCCACGGAGCAATCTGACAGCCCGCAAGAATACTCTGAATGAATAATCTTTTCCAAAAGGAAAATCTGAATGACTGATCTTTTCCAAAAGGAAAATCTGAATGAACTTTTTCCAAAAGGAAACTCTGATTGCCTAATCTTTTGTTCTCCCTTTTATTTATACCCTCTCTGTCAGCTACCTTCTATTGTTTGTATGATCTGAGATCTTGATAAGCCTCCCCATGCTCCTTTGTTTCAAAGTAACACCTTCTAAAAATAACTTTTACTTTTTTACTCTAAATTTCTTTCTTTAAACTTTGGGATTTTATTAATTAAAAAAAGAAAGAGAAGGCCATCTTTAATTTGACTTGAATGGGCTTAACTAATTAAAAATATACATTCTTTTAGAAAATGTTGGTGGGCTTATCTCAAAATCAAATCATACTAAATATTTGAACAAAAAGTAAAATACATTCTTATTTCTTTTAATAAAATAAGCATTTTATTTCAGCAGAATTTTGCATTAACATATATATATATATATGCTTGACGTATATATATGTTTGACTAAACGGTTTTCACAAGTAATATTTTTAACAGCAATTTAATGTTACAATGGAATTTATTTAAAAGAAAATATTTAAAAGCAAATACAAATTTAATAAACGTAATTAATTTTAGCTGTAATGCAAAACCCTGCTGATATTGGACTGTAAACTTAATTTAGGTTTACAATATTAATCAAGTTTATAGGAAGATGTGAAGCATGGATTGGACTTCAGATCCATTGCTTCAATATATATATACAAATCAATATATATATACAAATCACATACATATTTCACAATATATGTAATATACAAATCAATATATATATATCAAAATACAGTACAATTTACATAAATTATATTCTTTTAGAAGTACTTTCGACTATACTCTTTGTAGTCTTTATCAACTATATAACATTGAATAATCGAAACGAGACAACCTTTGACAATACCCATAGTTCAATTCAGATTTCCCACAATTCTGTTATCTTAACATTTGATGACTGGCGATTCATTAACATTTGACGATTTCTTGAAATCAACATAGCCTCTTTTATTTTACATTTATTATGACAATGTTCAATTTGAATAATTTTCATATTTTTATAATCAAATTTAAATCCATATTGACAAGATTTATTATGATCAAATATAACAGATGATGAAGGTTTATTTACATCTGTTCCAGATTGATTCTCTTTTTGAATTCTATTATATAAAAGCATATGCTCTTTTATTCTCTTCTCAAATGTACACTTAGATTCACCAATGTATTGTACGCCACATCCACATATCAATCTATATATAATAGAATTTTGATTAAACTTTGAATTTTGAATTTTAGAATTATTAAGTAATCTATTTATGTTATTTGTAGAGAAAAAAGCAATATGACACAAACCATTATAAATTTTCCTAATAAACTTGACCTCCTCATCTGATATAAATGGCATTGAAATCCATTTCATTTTGATATTTTTATTTTTAATTTTATTATAGTGTTGATTTATTTTAAATCCTTTAATAATATCAGCAATAACATTTTTATAATAACCAATTTTCAACAAGTCATTAACAAATAAATGTACATTTTTAATTTTATCACTAGAATATTTGCATAATTTTTCATTTCGAAATAAGAATAATTTCAATCCAGACAGCTTATGACACATAAGTACATGTGATTCATATGGAATAAAACCTCTAGTTTCAATTGTTTTAATTAACATAAGATAATCCAAACTGTAATCATTAAGTGTAACTTGAATATCCAAGAATTTTATGGAATTGTATTTCTCTTTAGTTATAACCCATTTTATATCCTTAATCTCATTTAATTCATTAAATAAATTGATTATTAATTTTTGTTTTCCACAAATAAAAACATCATCCACATATCTATGATATACTTTAATTTCTTGATATTTCAATTGTTTTAAAATTTTACTTTCATATTCTAGTGATAAAATTAAAAATGTACATTTATTTGTTAATGACTTGTTGAAAATTGGTTATTATAAAATGTTATTGCTGATATTATTAAAGGATTTAAAAGAAATCAACACTATAATAAAATTAAAAATAAAAATATCAAAATGAAATGGATTTCAATGCCATTTATATCAGATGAGCAGGTCATGTTTATTAGGAAAATTTATGATGGTTTGTGTCATATTGCTTTTTTCTCTACAAATAACATAAATAGATTACTTAATAATTCTAATATTCAAAATTCAAAGTTTAATCAAAATTCTATTATATATATATTGATATGTGGATGTGGCTTACAATACATTGGTGAATCTAAGTGTACATTTGAGAAGAGAATAAAAGATTATATGCTTTTATATAATAGAATTCAAAAAGAGAATCAATCTGGAACAGATGTAAATAAACCCTCATCATCTGTTATATTTGATCATAATAAATCTTGTCAATATGGATATAAATTTGATTATAAAAATATGAAAATTATTCAAATTGAACATTGTCATAATAAACGTAAAATAAAAGAGGCTATTTTGATTTCAAGAAATCGTCAAATGTTAATGAATCGGCAGTCATCAAATGTTAAGATAACAGAATTGTGGGAAATCTGAATTGAACTATGGGTATTGTTAAAGGTTGTCTCGTTTTGATTATTCAATGTTATATAGTTGATAAAGACTACAAAGAGTATAGTCGAAAGTACTTCTAAAAGAATATAATTTATGTAAATTGTACTGTATTTTGATATATATATATTGATTTGTATATTACATATATTGTGAAATGAATACAGATATCAAACTTTATTTATTGTATATATATATAAAATGTTCATTAATTAAAAAAAACTATTGTAATAATACTAAAAATAATAAGTATAACAGTAATCAAGTATCCTATACAGTCTTTCAATACATAGAAGTACTTTCAGTTAAAATCTTACCATTATATTTATTATATATATATATATTGTAACGATCCGGAGAATGCGACTTAACGTAATCTGCACTACGGGGCGCCATCTAGGCATTTGAACCTAGAAAAATTTATAAAGTAGGCAGATACGTAAGTAAAAAAAAAATTTTTTTTTTTTTTTTAAATTTTGATTCCGGTCGTTAGCCCATGTCACTAGCTCAGAGGAATAGCAGAGATTAAATAAGATAATCTAAGAGCATATATATAAAAAAAGAATAAAATAAGCCACTGCCAGTAATTAACACACAAACATTTATTTATGCACATATATATAAGATTTAAAATTATTTTAGTATTAGTTTACATTTTAACATTTAACATTATTTTTAACTTTGATTTTGATTTTCATTTACCTTTAATTACTATTATATTCTAATTTTACATTTTAATTAAGTTCGCACAGATGGGATTATAAAAGCTTGTTATAATAAGTTGCTATAGATCGGTTACATAGATTACACGGTTAAAAACATTCCAAAGTAAACATAAGCGATCAAAATATAAAATTATTGATTACTGACAATTGCGGAGGGAAATTTATATGTAACCCAATAGTATTCACCATAAGATACTTGCATTGTCACCAATAACTTAAAAGACATCCGAATAAATACATTTTAGATACTCACCATAAGGTATCATTATTTATCGAATGTCTATATATTTTGATCAAATATGAAAACGCAAAACATAGTTAACCGATAAACAATCCATGCAAGCGTCTATAAACAACTTAAATTTAATGCATTTTTTATTTAGGGTCGAGCATGAATACTACATAGATTTGCATTGAAATTAAAATATTCTATCCCTATTTAACCTTAGGCTAAAATTCGCAGTCAAACCGGCATCAATCCATCTGATACATCGATGTATTCAATGTAATACGAAATACGGCAGCACCAAAAGAATTAAGAAGACATTGACTCTCAATCAGATAGGAATATTACATCTATCTAACGAGAAGAACAATAAAAAAAAAAAAACTCCATAGAAAGGAACTGCATTCTCCGTCTTATAATTCCTTCCATAGGCAAACGGGTGAGTGCGGCGTATATATAAACGATTCTGCCCGTGGCGAATCTCCGATTACATCTACTAACTACATCAATATATCCAATCCATTGACCCAATCTAACAACGACATAAATAACCTAAGATTACCCTCCCCTAATATAACTTTACAAATCTATACAGCCATTCACGCCCGACTTAAGTTTAACATTTTTATAATTAATTTAACGGAAAACAACAATCATAATAAAACTTAAAGAACAAAAAATAAATAAATGGAAATGATTTTACAAAATAAATAAGAAAAAAAATACATCAAATAACATTATTAATTTAGTTTGGTCAGATAGGATTCTATTGCATTATTTACTAAAAAGTTTTAAAATTTAGAGTTCTTATTGTTTCAAGTGAATATATATAAGTTCTTACGATTTTTAAAACGTCCAACTTTATCCGTTGCTTGCCATGAACGTAAATTCCCACGCCGTCCTAAAATTGGTATCCATTTAGCCGTTGTTTTATTTATTCATTCGGAGGTTTTTTAATTTAGTTGGTCCTCAATGTAGGAAACGATAGTTCATTTCTCTTTCTTTACTAGCAGAACTGAAGGGATTGAAGCTGTGCGTCTTTTTCAATCCCCTCAGCACTAACACCTAGCTGTTACATCGTAATAATCATCAATAACTAGTCACTAATTAGTAATTTCCAAATTTTCCTTTTATACGTATTCGAAGGATTGACTTAACATTACGTCATCGATGCGATGATCCTTTTCGTTGAGGTCCGATTTCCCAATGGATTTATTTCATTTGCTAAAAGTTTCTATTGTTTTCCTATTGACCGCTGTTTTTACATTTAAATGCCCAAGGCTGGTTTACATTTAACTAATTAACAATCATTTCCATTTCTGATTAATTAACCTGTTTTCCAAATCAAAGATATATTTTTATCTCTAAATCTTTTTAAGTTTTTGTTTTAAAATACCTTTTCTATTTTTAATACAGTTTTATTTTAATAATTTTTTTTATCTGTGCGATTTAATATATACGAGTTTAAGATGATATTTAATTTCAATTTTTAATTCTTAAAGAAAATTTTTAAATGCGAACTTTTTAATTTACTTTCATGTTTAATAAATAAAAATAAAAAAACAACAATGTAACGAACGTCTGTGCTCGTTACAATATATATAATCAATAAAGCAAGCCAGAAATAATGTGACATTGCTTTTAAAGTTCTAAAGCATTTAGTATAAGTACTTACATATAATTGTCAGTCATACCTTAAAGAATCATGAAAACTCAATAGATAAATTGATTAATGCATAAGAAAGCATATATAAGAGGTTCCAAGCCTTTGCATGGGTTCTTCAAATTGTGGCTAATAGTGATGCTCTATAATATACTTATTTAAATTTTCTCATGCATATGTGATAAAAAAATTCAATTTAAAAATATATATTATTAAAAGATCAAATATTAATTAATGCAAAAATAGTTAAACGTAGTTATGAAAAAAAGACAATACGGCAATAAACCGATGAAGAGAACAACTATCACATCCAAATTTAGATGAGTGTATATATAGTTATATTTGCTCAACATTTTTGACTCATTTATTATTAACTTGATTAAATATTCACTTCATTTGTGTTTGTAATTTGATTATAAAATATTTTTTATGTCTGTGACAGAACATTATTTTTTTTTTGCAACTTAGATATGACTGAGTGTACTTTTGGTGAAGTTCACCGGAATAATAGCTTTCATAGATTGATTAATTCTGCTGATTATATAGAAGTCTTATATTTTATTAAATGTTATTAACTCTTGTAGTAGCTGTTACTTTATTGGCCAAGTGAGGTAAAACTATAAACTTTTAATTGGTCACGACATAAACTCAACTGTCAAAATATATTCATATTTTAATATTTTATTCACTTTAGATAAATGGTAAAAAGTATATTAATAATTTGTCAGGTTATGAAAATGAATGAAAGTTTTTTCAAAAATAAATTTTCATGTATAATTTAAAAATATTCAATAACGGTGGCAAATTTAAAACAAATATTACTGACCAATCAAATAGCTTTGATGATGTCAGTGATTTCTTGGTCAATTTTACGTTACGTGGATAAGTAAATAATTTTGCTAAAGTCTTAACTATTTTTCTAAAATAATTTTATTTTTAGCATATTTATTAAAATAATTTATAATATGTCAAAAAATACATCAAAAAATACTTTGAAAATGGTCTAAAACATTCGTTTATCACTTTCCAAATGACAGAAAAGAAATCTTAGCAGTTTTGTTTTGATGAGTGGCTTTGACAAGTGGCTTTCTTTGAACTTTATGATTACAGCCAATCAAAATGAAGAACGTTCATCATACTTCTTTTGTTATACTTTTGACATCAGTTTTATTGATTTTTTACTTGTAAAATAATTCAAGAGAGGCCAGCATCTTACGGAACTTTTTTTAAACTTTGAAAAAAGTGCAAATGGAATTCAAGCAACTTGAAGTATTAGCGAGTCATCTCATAAGATCCCTTCAAAAGGTCAAACAATTTTATAAAAATGTAAAACATCCTGCCCCACACCAGACCAAAATTTAATCATGGATTAGCATGCCATACAAACCTAAATTAATGAATAAACTAAAAAAAATCTGTGCACCAACATTCAATGTTAGCTTTTGCACTCCACTAATCTTAATAGATTAATAACACCTAGGATCAACTGAGAAAGGAAGATGTGCTGCAGATTATATATAAAATCTCATGTAGCAAATCAATCTATACTGCTGTATATTATGGGGAATCCAAAGCTAATATCACCACAACACAAATATTTACACAGGTCTGCTAAAAATAATCCTGAATATAGATCTATCTTCTGGAAGCACAACAGCATTTTGGAAATATATTCAACCCACAGACTGTTAATATTGTGTGCATGGAACTGGATGACAAGGAAAAAAAAGTTAAGGAGGTGTGCTACATAGCCAACCATAAAAATGTAATTAATAAGATAGAAAATAGCATACACTTATTAAAAAAATGGAATATGCAAATTTTTAAAATTTGAATAAAGTGTTTACAACAGCAGACCTAATCAATCTACAAGAGCTAAAATTCTTGTGGACTTCACTAAAAATGCACTCAGAAATGTCTAAGTTGCAAAATGAAAAAAAAATCATTTTTTATCATAGACATGTAAAAAGTTTTGCAATCAAATTATTAACTTAATTATTTTTATTTCATATTTTTATTGCCCCTAGTTTAGTGCTTTGAAGACATTTTAAGCATTAAGTTTTTTTAATACTTCATAGCAGTAATGTAAAACAATGCTTTCATTTTGCTAAAACATGTGATTGAGTACACAAGATGATAAAGCTTTTATAGATATGATTTATAATATTTTTTCTTTAGATAGGCAAATATAAAATTTATAAATGTTTAATTTTTGTTTAATTTACTAAAATCATTGATGGTGACTTAATCAACACATGGAGATCTTATTATATATATTAATTTTATAAATGCATTAAAATTATTTGTAATAAATGATTAAAACATACTTAGTACAGCTATACCTATGCATATGAGAACAACTTATGTGATAGTTCACTATAATTATCATCATCACTTTGTTCTCATTATTCTAATAAACAAGCAACTATTCCCTACTGCAACCATAAAAAATTCTGCCATCTATGCTACTGATGTTAGAAGTTATTACTGTCTATTTTCAAAAATAAAACATATATGTATAAAATAAAAGTGTAATAATGTATACATTTAATTTTTAATTAATATTATTATGGATCTTTATGCAAAATGTCAATCTTTTTTCTATTCCAAAAATCTCAAAGTAATTCTGTAAATGCGTTCAAGGGAAGTCATCACTTACATGGACGCAAGGGCTAAAATACTTCAACCTTACTGCTTTTTAATTATTATTGGCTTCTTTTAATTTTTTTTCTAATTAAAAAAATTAATATTGAAAAAGCACATGATTTTACCTTTTTTTTTTTTTAAAAAAAAGGCAAAATATCTCAATAGGTGACTGTACAAGCAAGATTAAGGGAACACAACAGTAATGAGTTTTGCCTAAAGATCTTTATCTTGAAGATATGCAGAGTTAATTAACATTTATCTGCATTGAAGAGTATTAAACTAGGTTTATGGGCCACATGGAATGGTGACTAGTGTATCTATCTATTTATTATTTTCATTACTTAGAGTTTGATTCTCAACTGTCATAAATGAAGTTTTTTCTGTCATAAGTAGGTTTAAAAATTTTTTCCAAGTAATTGTTTGATACATAGATAAATCATTTAGTTATTTAGTATTGATTGCTAATAGATAACTATCAGTTAATGCTATGGGATAAAAGTACCTGATTAATATGGGTTTCTATATGATGTATTGTGACTTTTCCTTATATGGAGTTACAAAATCTTAGCCACTATGCCCAGAGAAACCTGTTAGACACTTTACCATTTCTTTCTATTCCCCACCCTATGTTTTCCTCATATTCTTCTCTATCCTGATCCATCCCATTTCCACAACATCTTTGTCCACTCCATGGCCTTTATATCTAAATTCCTCTTATCTTTTTCTAAACCCATCATAAAAACCAATAACCCACTTTCTGTATAACCACTTTGTTTATATTTATTCTTCCACAATTTCATTATTTGTATCTTTTCTGGTTTCAGGTATTTACATTTAATTAACAGATGCCTAATATTTTTTATCCCTTCTTTACGCAACTTGCAGACTAACTCATTCATCCACATTTTACCTTGTTGCTAAAGATACTGTTTGAGCCTTAAACAGTAAACTACTTCCTTGTTATTATCATAAATTAACCCTATCCAGTATTCTGTTTGCCTTAACTACATGAGTGTTGGTGTGCCATCTGCAAAAATAAAATGTACGATTGTAATATCAGCCGTGTTTATCACCTTTGCTGATGTCATAGCTATTGGCTTAGAATAAAATAACTAATTATCAGGATTTGTTTTATTGGCTTATATATATATGCAAATGTATATGTAATAAAAGAAAGTATATTATCTTTTAGCTATAAATGTTTAGCAATGCAGAATTAACACTTTTTTTTCAAAACTTAGAATAATTATTTCCCACTTAGTTTTTCCTTTGTTAATCTGAGGTATTTTATTATTTTCTTCCACTTCAAGGATTTACACAAAGAAACATATGGAGAAAAAGAACCAATGCTTGAGGTTATTAATATAAAGAACTGCTTATTTATTTATTTATTTCAATAATTGCTATTTGCAGTACATATATTTACCATTTAAACGTTCATTCATATAATCTATTCAAATATTCATTCATTACAATATTTTGTCATCTTTTGTTAGTTTTTCATTAGGTTTTTAGTTCATTTTTCATTTTGCTAAAATATTTACTTACTTGAAATTTCAGTCTTTGTCTGAGGGAAGATATTTAGCCAACAGTGTAAATGTAACAGGTTTTCTTCTATTAGTCACACTGGCCGGTCTGTTTGGACAATTAGGATCTTAATGACCACTTGAAGCAATAAATCAATCACCTTTGTATGCTATAGAAAAACTAAAGAAATTTATAAAATGATAAATTACATTACTTTTTAACATTAAATGAGTTAATATCGCTTTATATAAGTATCACTGCATGTAAACAGAAAAGGAATCATATCTGTGAATATAAACTTTATATTTTTTTTATTTTTTATTAGAAATAGAGATAATTACATTTGAATTAATTTTGTCTTAAAAATAGGAAAATGACCCTACTTTCTTTTTTAATTAAACAATTATTAGCATAATATATTGTATAAAAGAGTATGTGGTTTTTATAATATGCTGTTAGTGAATTCCATAATTTAAAAATATTTTATATAAATTCAAAATGGATGAATAAAAAACAGTGGAGAAATAAACAACTGTTGTACATTAATGTTTATTCCTTGATTAGGTTTAAAGTAATCTAGCTAATCAATTTAATTGCAATAATCTTTTGTCAATTTTGATACCAGACTAAAGTAACCAGTCAATAACTTTCCTGGACAATTATTTCTTAGTTTATTAACATCATCTTTTTCCTGGAAATAGAAGAGCCCACTGGCAATGCCACCCTAGAATTTACAGGGCTTGAAACAAAGCTTAAATATTATTGAAAACATAACTTGAAAACAGAGAGCTTTGTTTACTTCTGTTTTTACTTTTTTGTACGATTATTTTTTGTTAACATTATAAATATAAAATTAGTTGCGCATAATCCAAATATTAAAATAAAATGAAATACTTTTTAAATATTTTGTCAATTGATATCAATCTTATCTTCTGTAAAAACATTCGGTACCTATTAGTCTTCAAGAAAACGATGATGGCATCCTATATTTTTGATAAATGTATAACTATGAAGGCCTATCATTTATCAAAAATGTGTTAGTTCTTAAATCAAAATAAACGGTTAAATAAAAAAAAAAGAGGGGGGGGGGATAAATTGCAATCAATTTCATTAAGAAACTTTATTTCAATTTTGTACTTATATTATAATGTGCGAAGCTGTTAAATTAACAAAAGGAATAAATTCCGATAAATTTCATTCATCATCATCATCAACCATTATCAATCCACTGCAGGATGAAGGTCTCTCCAAGTTCAATTAATCTTCTCCTGTCTTTAGCTTCTCCTCTTCACATCATCCCTGCACCCTTTATTATTTCATCCATCATCTCACATGTGGTCTCTTTCTAAGTCTTTTACAATCTCTTGGAATCCAGTTTAAGATATCAAATGCCCATCTATTATCATCTCTTCTAGGAATATGTCCAATCCAACTTCAATCCACTTCAGTCTTTTAATTTTTCAATGAGGTCAGTAATACCAGTTTGTTATTTTTTATTGATTTTTCTCTTCTTGCTACTCCCAACATGCATTTCGCCATACTTCTTTGAGCGGTCTGAAGTTTCTGTATTGCTCTTCTATTAAGTGTCCAAGTCTAAGATCCATAAGCAAGAACTGGTAAAACAATTTTATTAAAAACATTCCTTTTCAAACACACAGGCATATTTCCTTTTAGTGTCAAGTTATTTCTCCCAAAAGGACTCCAACCAAGTTTTATTCTATGATTAATTTCATTCATTATGTTTCCTTTGGTATTAATAATCTGATCAAGGTATTTGTAACTATTAATTTCTTCTAACATATCATAATCAATCTTTATGTTCATATTTTGAAAAAATTCATTAAACATTAATTTAGTCTTTTTAACATTTATCTTTAGTCCTACTTTCCTACTTTCATCTGATAACTCCTGCAACATTTCCTGCAGCTCTAAAGCATTATTTGCACAAACAACTACATCATCTGTAAAATCTAAATGACTTAAATAATCTCAACTTACTTTCACTTCTTTAGTTTCCCATTTTAATCCATAAAATACTTCTTGCAACACTGCTTTAAAAAGTTTTGGAGATATGGAGTCACCCTATTTTACACCCTTCTCAATGTTCATTTTTTTTATTATCATTATGTAATATGATTGTTGCTGTTGCATTTCTCTATAAATATTCTTTAAAATATGACAATATCCTGGCTCTATACCTTGATGATCCAATGCTTTAATCATTGAAGAAATGTTTATAGAATCAAATGCCTTTTCATAATCTACAAATCCAAAGCATAATGGCATCTCATATTCATTTGTTTTTTCTATAACTTCTCTCAATACCTGGATATGATCTATGGTACTAAAACCACTTTTAATTCCAGCTTGTTCTCTTGGTTGGTGGAAATCCAATGTTCTCTGTAGCCCAGTTGTAATTATCTTGGTAAAAATTTTGTATAAAACTGATAAAAGGCTGATATGTCTGTAATTTCTAATATCTTTTTATCGCCTTTTTAAAAGATTAATATTAATACTGCATTTTCCCAATCATCTGGCACATCTTTATCATTTATATATTTGGTATATAACTTTGCTAAATATATATATATTGAACCGATGTTCGAATATGTGGATTCGAAACACCGGCCTCTTAGGCAGAGAAGAATATACTCGGAGAGTATGTATGCCCAAACGATAGCTATAAAGTATATAACTAGCATTACATTTCCAGGACATAGCTTCTTCTCGGCTGTTGAGTTCAACACCAAGTTCAAAGCACTTTTTTTTTTGTTTGTGTATAAACATGGGCGCCAGCTGCTTATTCTAAAAGAATAGACAACGCACTTTGAATAGTGGCAACTAACTCAACGCCTAAATCCACGACTAGCTCAGCTGTTTGTAATCACTAATAGATTATACATAATTAGTGGTTAAAAGACTTGATAAAAGGAATTGATAAAAAGAATTGTAAAAGAATTGATAAAAAGAATTGACTGACAAATAAAGTTTAATTTTAAAGATAATTTATTAACTAACATTTATTTTCTAAATTTAAACATTTTATAATTCTAATAAAACACATGCATATTTTTAATTAACATTTCTAAATAGTCTAAATATTCCTATAGATTCAATAACAGAACACTCTAATTTAACTAATAAATATTGATATAATGATCACGCACATATTAACTCATGCACACACATAATAATGATAATAAAGGACTACATAGCATTTGAAATTTAATCACACACATATCAATAGTTCATTTATGTATGATATTGAGTTCATATAATTAGACTCTTGGAGGATTTGCACGAATTAATGAAATGCAATGGCTATTACAGTATAAACGAAAATAAGCAAATGTTTTACCTAGGATTTTGAACGTAGATTTAACACTTTGTTTTCTTCTTGTTTGTTGTTTCTTCCAGTATGAATGGTTCCAGTATGAATGCTTCCAGCCGGCTGGGATGTTTCCTTGCTGAGTTTCCTGATTTTCATGATTATTACCATCGGAGACAAATAGATACTGACGGAGATTTTCTACGATGTTAAGCTGACATTATTTCACAGGCAGATCTGCTGTTTTCATTGGACATCTGGGCTGGAGATAAACATGCATTCCCAAGATCTTCTCAACACTGCATTTTGTTTGTTATCTGCACAATTAATTTCTGAACTGCACTCACTCAATTAATTTGTGGAACTGAATGTCCGATAAAAAAAAAGTCTATACCTACGCCTTGTTGTCTTTCTAATATCTCCGGCAAAGATCTGTTGTCAAATTCCAATTGTAATCATTTGATAAACGTGTTTTGGAAGATTGCTTAATTAGTAATAGCCATGCAATAAAACGTGTTGTTTTATTTTATTAATAGCCATTGCCGTGTTTTTAATGATAATCTTCTTTTATTTCGCATACATTTTATTTATTTACAAATCACACATATATACGCATATATATTTTTAATACAATTTACTATTTAGTTTTAACATTATTTTTCTTTAATTAAAATTGAATGAAAAGAGATTTGTATGTTTTAACTTTTTCAAATTATATTTTTACGAATACTAATAAAAACTCTTTACTTCCTTTTACAACCCTTAGTTTCAGTTCTCAAACCAAGACTCCCCCCCCCCTTTTGACTAATTAATTGTAGCTTTTTTATTTCAAAAACTAACGCTAGAAAACTATTTAATTCTTATCCTTTTCGAAAACAAACTGCAATAAACTCTTCAATGTTTAATTTTATGTTTCTCTTTAATGAAAGATTGTTTTAATAATATAATTTTAGATAAAATTATATGTGCCTATATCAATATAGGTACAATATATATATATTTCTTCACCTACTTCTTTTGGTATATCAATTATAATTCCAACATTACCTGGAGCCTTTCCTTTCTTCATAAATTTAACTGCATGTCTCATTTTCTTCATTTAAAATTCTGGGCAATTTGGAAGATATAGTATATATAATAGGTACTTGTTCTTTATTACTATATAATACTTGATAGAAGTCTTCTACCCATTTCATGATGTCATCCCTCTTTTTAGTAATAATCCCATCTTTTTTTTTATTGCAGATATAAGTTTCCTACCAATACCAAAATGTTGTTGTATACTCTTGACACTTTTATTCTTATCTACAGCTTTCCTTGCTAGTTGACAGTTATACTTTGTTATATCATTTTCAACTCTTTTCCTCACCATTTTACAAAATTCAAGATATTCAATCCTTTTTTAGTTCATCATTTTTGTACATCTTCATATTCCTTTTTTTCTTCATAAATTCTCTAGTCTGTAGAAATTTTATTGGTCAATTGCTGCTTTTTTCTACCAGCTATCTTTGTTGCAGTTTTCAAAAGTGTATCAGTTATTTTCATATTAATTTCATTCAAATCTGAATCATGTTCAAAATCTACTATTACTTAAAACCGATTTGTAACTTTCAATTTAAATTCATTAGAATGTTTCTGAAGATTAGAAATATCAACTGTAAATATTGTTTTCCTTAATAATTTGTCTCTTTAGTTTTGCATTAACATGTATCTTACATCTTAATAATCGATGATCACTTCCTGTATTAAATTTATTAAGAACATTACAATCTTAAGAAACTTTATTTCATTTTTTTTACTTATAATGTTGGAAATGGTGAGACACTCTTAACATTGTTGTACATTGGTTCAATCATTATGTTTTTTTTATAATAAGCTTTTTTTGGGAAATTGTCATAATGATAAAAATTGAAGCCTTCTTATCACAGAACATGATGCAGCATTAATGGTCACAATATGATTGCATGCCACTGATACAAATAAAGTGTAAATATTGTATTTATATATTTTTTCATTCTTCTGTTAATAAGTTAATCCAAAAATAAAATAAAAAAATAATAAAAGAAACTGTAAATATAGTAATTAATTTTTCCACAATTATTTATTTTTTTAAAATAACAGTAATAAAAAATAAAATGTAATGATTAAATATGATGTTTTCCAGTTGGCATTTTTTTGGAAACATTTTCTGGGGGTTCCCAAAACTATTGATTTATCAAAAATATGGGCTACCATCTTGGTTTACTTGAAAACCCATAAGTACCAAACATTCTTACAACTATTTAATTATTCAACTTTCTTTTTTTAATTTTCTTTTACTTATTAATAAAAAAAGTCATAAAACCTATTTGTAGATACATCTCCGAAAAGTAATTACTTCATGTGATCAATACCATTTTTTAAGATAATCTTTTTTATATGTTTTACTACTAAAACTAATGTTTCAAGCTAATAAATAATTGAGATATAACTAAAATAATATCAAAACAATTTACTGCATCTATTTATAACAATAATATATTTACAATGGTTTTAAAAGTTAATTGTCTTTAACAACCAGTATGATAGAAGAATGCTGTGACTAGTTTTAATAAATCTTGACTAAGCATTTAAAATTGTCTTGTGAAAAACTGACACTATTTCCAATTTCCAATCTGAAAATGAACATATTAACTGCATTCTTCAAATAATTGTTAGTAATTCCATACTGATGAATATCTCACTAACACATTTTTTTTCAAAATAGACATCAATATTTTAACTAGCATTTTCTTACTTTGAACAATTTGATATACTGATCTTGTTTCTTGACTGGTTAATTAATTTCATTGGCTTTTTTAAAAATTTCTTATTGCTCCATTGGTCAACAATCCTATCTAAAGCTTTATACTTTGAACATGTCCATTTAAGTTGAATCCACAATGTTTCTCATCCCTCAGTTGAAGTTAGTGTTAATCTTTGAGATAAGCTGATCAATATTTATTTCATCTTCTATTCTGGTTTCTGTAAATCTTGTGATTGGTAGTTTGGGTTCATTAATATCTGATCTTCTGGACTCTTCATTGCTATAAGATATTTCATAGCTTCAACTAGTCTCCATGATTGCAGTGTTATTGATCATCTAGAATTTGGTTAATGACTATCGACAAGTCTTTGATATCTGTAATTGTTGGTAGAACCATATTTGATGGTTTTCACTAAGCATATAGTATGGTTATATGCATTTTATAATTTTCATTTTTGTTTTTTATTTTTCATCATACTGACCAGGCTTTTGACAAGTCTTGACCTTTGTTGGAAATATCTAGTTTATCTTGGAACATTAGGATTGGTGGGCATTAGACTTGACATTAGTATCTAAAAAAAGCCATCAAACATAATAGCTAGCTAGGTTTTTTCTAATCTAGTGCTTGACAAACTACTGCGCAAAAACAAAGAACGAGCTATTATTTACTATACATATTATATGCTAATGGTCGGTTGGAGCAAAATATAGTTGATATCATGGTTTCACTTTATATGCATAGAAGAATATGGAGTTTTAAAAATAGTATTGGCTTAAATAAAATTCTAAGTGTATTTTATTTATTTAAAAATGACTTTTATATAAATTATCCTCTTTGTATATATGTGTTGGAGATTATAATCTGGCACAACTGATGAGTTCTGGTTCTGCATGAAATGTTTGTGCATGGTATTCATGTATTTTTTGGGATGTGTGGTCATGTGTATCGGTTGCTTAAGACAGAGTTGAGGATAGATGGACTGAAAAATCCTGAGTTCAAATTCCTTCAATTATATACATTACCATTATTCATTGCTGTAGGCAAATGCATATTATCTTATGCCTTTGATTTTTTTTTTTTTATATTAAAATAACGATTTATTTAAATGATTTATACAATTTTATACAATGATGATTACATGAATACCAAGCAATGTCCATAGCTAAATGAGAAGTGAATATATACATGAATGTTGGATCAACGCTTCAGTAGTATTCTAGATTGGTCCATACTTTGTCCCAGTTGAACAATTATGTATCCCTTATTGAGCATTGAAAGTCATGTCCAAATTTATAATGAGTATAGGTTTAAAGTCAAGATGCAAAGCAGTGGCTAAGTGGGCTGGGAGAACACTGACAAGGTCATTGATTCACTACCAGTCCGTCAGTCCGAGCCCAAGCATCCCGAGATCTGTCCATCACTTTCTTATAAGTTAAGCCATTCAGCTCGTGATTAAATTTGTTAGCTTTTATTGTTGAGGTAGATGGTGTGATCAATCCACTAATTGGTAGTCTTTAGATAGTATGGTAGAGTTTACATAATGGACTTAATGGCTCAGCCATAATTAAAACAGAAGCATATAAAAGTGGTTAATTTCAGTAAATGTAAATTTTAAAAGATGTTCTTTTATATTTAAGAATTTAATTTCTTTTCATATAATAACTTCATAAAAATATACATTTATTGCCAAAACATTTAAAACTTGCAGTTTATATTAAATCAACTCATCATAAAGATGCAATCAGAAACAGTAAGTAAAATAGTCTTAACTAATGTACTACACGTCAAAGAAAAAAGGGGAAAAAGACGATACTCATTAGCATAATGAATTTCCAAATGATTATTTTACTTCTTAAACAAATTTACCAATCAGTAGTTTAACGACTAGATAGAATGGCTGGCTTAGTTATTTTTTAAAAAAAATCCTAAATCTGTTTTAAAGTCTTCAACTTCTAAAATATCTATTCAAACATCAATTTCAGGTATTTACAATCAGATATTAGATCTGAAAGCATCAATAATTATTACTCCGTATATAACTATGAAATTCCATCTAAAAGAAAATAATATTAATCTCAAATATCTTTAATAGGATTTTATACTTCTACAAAAAAATAACAAGAGCAATGAAATCCTCACCTATCAAGTATTGAACAACAACAACAAAAAGAACTAAGATGCCTGCTTAATATATATATATTAGCCAATTGTAGCTCCACAGAAACTGAAGAAATATTTGTGATCTTATTTTATACCACGATCTTAACGTAATATATAGCAACTGGAGCAAAAATGCATCTTAATAGAATTTATTAACGTTCTGACACTGAAATGGAATATTTACTCTTATTATTAATGCAGTATTTGTTTTATTTAATTTTCATTTATTTGAATCCAAAATTTAATAAATAAATCAACTTTTTTCAAAATTGCAATTAAAAAAAACTCCCTGAACATTCGTGATCATCATCATCATTATTTTCAATCATTATCGATTCACTACAGGATGAAGGTCTCTCTAAGTTCAATCCACTTTCTCCGATCTTTAAGCTCTCTTTTCCACATCACCCCCACACACTTCCTTATTTCATCCATTCATCTCACACGTGGTCTGTTTCTAGGTCTTGTACAATCTTTTGGAATCCACTTTAAGATTTCAACAGTCCATCTGTTATCATCCTTTCTAGCAATTTATCTAGCCCAAATCCACTTCAGTTTCTTAATTTTTCCAGTGATGTCAGTAACACCTGTTTGTTCTCTTACCCATGTATTTTGTTTTCTGAACATTGATAAAACTGTATTATAGTCACCTTACTTACAATATATATGTTTTTCCCAAAAGAATATAACCAAGATTAAATATTAAACATTAATAATTTTTGAAATATGTTAGGATAGTTTGTTTTAGCATCTCAGTAATAGAGAAACATCATATATTTGCTTGCTATGTCCACAATGCAGGATTTATTCTGGTTAGAACTTAGATTTTTTTTCAGGTAACTAAAGAGAAAATAATAAAGAAAAAGCATAAATCTGTACCACATAATATTTGAATAATATGTGAGTATTGTATTTTTCTTCATGGCTTCTTTTTAGAAGAATGTTGGAGAAACTTGATCTGTAATTGGCTGTTTAAAGTGTTTTCACAAACATTAAAACATTAAATTAATAGTAATATTTCTGCTTTTTTTTTTTTTTGGAAAACTTAAAAAAAAAAAGAATTGGTTCTTGAAATTACGACAACAAGATACTTCCAAAATGTAAGCTTGTGGTTAAGACCTGTAGAGGTCCCTACTATCACATTTTTACGTGCATATGCTTGAGGTTACAGCCTTAGTAAATATTACTTCATTAACTTATATAACTTTTTTAGAAACAAACTCTAATTTGTATTTGAATGGATCTGCAAATAATTTCCTTTTTGGAGAAACCTAAAAATATAAATTTCAATGATAGAAGAAGTGAAAAGAAGAAATGATGAATATAAAATTAATTTTATATAAAAAAAAACGGTGATGACATGGAATTTCAAAAACAATTAAAACTTCATTTTTTTAAATGAGGTATATGTGACTGAGACATGTATTTATATATATAAAGAGAGAGAGAGAGAGAGAGAGAGAGAGAGAGAGAGAGAGAGAGAGAGAGAGAGAGAAAGAAAGAAAGAGGTAGAAGAGAAGGAGGCTAAATATTTTTAAATACATATTTTTGATAGTAAAATTGTATTGCACCAAATAATATATCATTAAAATATGTGTATGTGCTGTGCTTTATTCAAACATAATCACAGGGAAAGAGGGCTGGAGATTTACATATATTTATATAGGCCATTAAAAAGAAATATTATAGAAATAAAGTTTGTTACAAAGGTGATTTATTCCTAGAAGTTAAAGATTAATACTGGAGTGATTAAATAGAATGTATGATGTGCAGCATTCTCTTTATGGCTCATTTGAAACTGTTTATTAAAGAAAGGTTTTCTAAAGAAGAAGAATTGGCATAGTATACATACATCTCAACTTCTTTCTTGCATTCAGTATTTCATTGACTAACTTTTAGGATTTTTCTGATTGTATCAATATTAAGATTTTCTCATTTTCGGATTTATTCTTAATATGACTGAAATTTCTTTGTTTTTATATCTAAATGTGCTACATTCGGCAATTTTATTATGAGGCTGCCAGATGAATCTAAACAAATCTATATGTTAACAATTTAAAATTTTATGGTTCTCATCTATTATCCTGTCTACCAAGCTTAGCTGCCATTTTTTAATTATACAGGTTCACAGGCATACAATAAATATTTAAAACAAAATGGCTGACAAGAAACAGTTATATTTAATATTTATAGTTTTTTTATTATTATTGTTATTTTTTAAAAAAAAATTTCTGCAAAAATTAATTATAATATTTTAATTTTATTTATTATTATTTTTTTGTATTAAGTCAACTTTTTAATATAAAAATAAAAATTATATAAAAATTAAAGTATCATATTATGCCCATTAATGCAGACTTTAATTTATTAAATATTAAAAAATATAAGAAATGTAAAGCGTTATGTCATGCCCTTACTCCACTGCATGCTATTCTATCAAAGGAAGATCCTAAACTTTCATCAATTTGCTGAAATGATAATGAGCCAAAATAAAGATGCCGAATGTAAACAAATTACAATAATGTTCAGAGTATGTCAGCATTTAGTGTTATAATATAAATCTAAAAAAAATTGAAATAAACCTAAATTAATAAATCATCAATTTTTTTAAACTTAACTAATACATACTCAATAAAATAAAAGTAAAAAAAACATAAACAAATACTTGTAGGGCCCCTAAAACTGTATAATTAAAAAAAATCAGCCAAACTTAGTCGACAGAATAATACACATGTACCAGTTTTATTTACAGATCAGATCCTTTATATATTTCCATTCTTTTTCCAAATGCATATATTCTCCTATAAAACCCAAAACTCGTATAATTAGCATTCTTTCATTTCAAATGTTTATTATTGGTAAAATATTGTAAAATTATTATGAAATTAATGCTTAGCTTTTAGTCAGTGATTTTTAGACTATCAATAGATCAAAACTCCAAGATATCAATTATCTTAAGCAAATTATCAGGAAGAAAAAATTTCTGACATTTAAATTATATTTTTGTATTTATATATTCTAGTTATGCTTCATTATTATTGATATTGGGATTGTTTAAGTGTTGGCTGTTTAATGATTACTTATAAATCCATTTAGCTTTGAGCATTATTATACTTATTATTTAAGTTATACTTTGGGTGCAATTTGAAAATTATAATAGCAGTTTGTAATGTTATAATTTAATATTTATACTCCTCATTCAGAACAATGTATAGTTACTTACTTACGGAGGTTTAGTTAAACTTCTTTGTATCAATAATTTCAATCTCTGTGGTCCAGTTGCAATCTTTATTGTTTATATAAATATATTGGGTTATAAGTAAAGGTGAGAATTAACCTTTATTGTTAAAAGGAAGTTGCCTTGACAACGGATTGAGATTGTTGATTGCTATTGATGTTGGGATTGTCTATGTTTTGGCTGATTTTAATGATATTAAAGGTGTAAAAAGTCTATAGCAGAGCAAAGGTTTCTTCAAAGAAAG
This sequence comes from Epiperipatus broadwayi, assembly GCA_028023455.1. NCBI lineage: Eukaryota > Metazoa > Onychophora > Udeonychophora > Euonychophora > Peripatidae > Epiperipatus > Epiperipatus broadwayi. Next base: position 226,028 of record JAQFVV010006667.1, on the reverse strand, counting down.
TGTTATTCAACACCTTATGACAGTTTGAGCAGTTTTGTATTTCTGCTTTAACTCTAGTTATGAGTAGAAAGACATTATTGATTAATATTGGAAGCATAATTAGATGAGCTATTTGTTTACTAGTTAAGAAAAACCCTATGACTGATTGATCCGAAATTTTTTTACAAATTTTAATTCACAATAGTTACAACATTATTTGTGTGTTGCAAAAAGTACAGAAATATGTAAAATCTCTTCTAAGAAAAGTATTATTTTATGATATAATTAATTTCTAAATTTGTTTTTTAATTTCAGGCCTATTTGCAATAAATGTTATAATATGCAAGCTATTCTTCTTTTCCTTATCCTAATTGTAATTAGTTTGCATAAATATTTTGAACATTAGCTAAGTAAAGATTTATTCTGTGTGTGCTAATTTTGTTAACTGTAGCTGAGAACACTTTTATCTGGTGAAGCCAGATTCATGAGTGCTATGAACTGGCTTTATCATCCAAAAGCATACTTAGGTACAGTTAACATATGAAATAAACCTTTACTTAGCTAACATTCAAAATGTTTAAGCAAACTAATAAATGTTATAACACCATAGATTGCAACAAATGTTTAACTGAAACACAGAGGCTTATTATATACCTGTGTTTATATATGTAATATATAGGGTATTAGGATTGGCTATCTTAATATATATCTGAGCACTTATAGCATATATGTGTAGAGATGGTAATCTGGACCAACTGATGATTGCTGGTTTAGCATGAAATATGAATATTGGTGATTATGTATCTTTTCAACATATATGTGTTCAAGTGTATCAGTGTTATGAGATAATGTGGAAAGTGGTGGATTGTGTGAAAGTCTGTGCTTATATACCCTATATATATAACAAATGTTTAAATAAAATTAATTTAGAATACAAACATATTGCTGCTAAATGAGATCAGTTGGTTGCTTTCTTTTAGAAAAAGAGCCATCAGCTATTATAATGAAGTGAATATGATTTTATTTATTATAAATTTTATTTACAAAAATATTATAATTTAAAGTAGAAAAAATAAAAACCATAAATCACAAAAAAATGAAGAAATAAAACTACTTAAGTTTAGATTACAACCAGATAAAACACTGCTGAACCCACCAAAAATGGCCTAAAACTTATACTATAAGAGAAAATTGCATACTAATTTGGTTTTTGCATACTGGAAAGGTACTGAGATTAAAACCTGTTCAATTTATAAAATTCTATAAAAGTAATCCATATGAAAATTTCTAAAGATATTGCATATTGCTTGTAATCAGTGAAGTTAATCTGGTTAATCAAATAATAAATGCTATTGTTGTAAGGTATCTATAAGTAATTGCATATTTATGTATATATTTCCCAGGTATATGCTACTTTTAAATGTTTCTACGCTATGTATGAATTGAATCTAATACTTTTTACTGCTTGCAGTCAATTCTCAGATTCAAAATGCATCACATGATCACCATCTCTATACTAGCACATAATTGTTGTAAACACTGTATGGGGAGTTTTGCCTTTGTTTATTCAAAATGCATATTTATTTATATAGCTTTCTAAATCTTCTTCAGTTAATAGGTAATGATTAATGTTAAATATTTTAAGATTTTATTATTTAGACCTATGCAATTATAGCTCAGAGCTCAGAATATATAACTACCAAATATTTACATTTATCCTGAATAATTTCTAAAAGCAAGGTAAATGAAATCAATACCTATATCAAAAATATTAGAACAAATGAATCCTAAATAAATAATACATATTAGAACCCATTTTTAACACTATACATATTAACACTAAGAATGGGAGAAGCATTTTTAATTGGAGAGGATTTTTGAAAGATTGTTTACCAAATATGACTTAAATTTCTAAATAAGAAAAATCAACTTAGTATCAGGTGCATATCTCCAGTATTTTTACTAATCTTAATCAATTTTAAAAAATATATTTAAATATTTTTTAATAACACAAATATATATATTTAAGTCATTCTCTGTCAGGGGGATGTCATTTTTAGATACTAACTTATGCTAGTCATTTTATTCTATATAAAACTGAAATTATATTGTATACCCACTATTCAAAATTATAATGAACTCTTATTTTTATTAAAAAAAAAAAATTACAACATGACTTATTAACTTTTTTTATATAATATATAATAACAACATTTCACTCTTTTTACACTTTAAAGCAAAATATATCTATTTATTCTTAACAGTTTCAACTGTTTCTGGTAGTCTTCATCAGATTTTATTCTTCATTTTTTCTCTTTTTCCTCCACCATTTTCTCTATTGCAAGCTAAAATATAGCATAATTATTAAACTCATTATGTTTACACCTTGAAAAAATATTTTATTTATTTACTAAATAGTAAATAGGTATTCAGAAGAAAATTAATTTTCACATGTGCTGTTTAATTTGTCCTTAGTGTTTATCCATATATAAGCTAACTCTTACTTATGATGCATGAAATCACAGCTTTCAAAATGTCCAAATGAAATGGTTTGTTATTTACAAATAAATAAATAATTTATAAATAGGTAAATAATTTATAAATAGGTAAATTATTTATTTATTCTAATGAGCACAATTTTCAAATGGTTAAAACTGATTAATTACTTCAACTTTGTTTTTTTGTTTAAAACAAGACCTTTTCTTCTAACATATATGCCTTTTCAACAAAGTAATCTAATTCTGTGTGTGTGTGTGTAGAATAATAAAATATTTTATCACAATGTATACATATATTGAGAATTGTTTTAATTTTTAAAATAATACGAAGTTTTTAAATGCTATAAAAAAAAAAAATTATAATTTTGTTGCCCCCCCCCCCCATATATTAAACTGCTAAAAAAATGTATATTTTTATAAAAATAATTTTATGATTGCATGCTTTTCATATGATATGACATATAAAAACAGTTTAAATTTATATATTACCATTAATATATTATAAATTTAAATAATAATAAAAAAATATTTATGTTTTGTATTGTTTTTCACATGAATATCAACCATTGAAGCTATTTTTTTTTTTTGCATGCAATCATCTTTTCTAGCACACAAATCCAATTATTTGAAATATAAGAAATTCAATATGTTGGTTAAAACTGTAACTAAAGTATATAATTTTAACATGAATGACCTTGTGAGTTACAAAGTACTCTAAGGAATGTTTGAAAGATAGCAGTAACATTTCAAAGATTTTCCCATTGTTATTTACAAAAATAAATAACAATAGAAAAGTTCAAAGATTAGCCAATTTAATATTATGGTAGGAAAAATAGGCATACGCATAACTTTATACTAATCACAATATATAACTGAAATAAATAAATCATAGATACAATTGAAATAAAACAACTCACTCCGTGAATTACCTTTTAATTGACAAACAAAAAGTTAATTTTTAAATTAAAAAATATATAAACAATAATTTTATTTATCTTGTTTTGTTTTTTTTATTGTTTAAGATTTTAATTTAAAGACAAAATTTGATAATTTATTTTGCATTACGATCTCATTTGTAATCTGTTTAATATAAGATCGCAATTCCAATCCAGCAAAATGTATTTATACCTTTAATAATTATCTAATTTTAATGATCACATAATTTTAATATATCTATTAGTATTACTTTCAACATTTTTAAATATTATACTGAGTGAAATACGAGTCTATAATAATATTTTATTGCTTTCTATCTGATTAGTGGCTGGAATCTTTATGGTAGAGTTTTTGTACTACTGTCTGCTATGATTTGTGGTTCAAATAATGTTGGAAATGTAGAAATGACTTTAATATACAAAGTTGACATCTATTTATCAACCAATAATTGGATGCTGGGTAAGTTGGTTATGGGCAGATTAATTTTAGAAAAAGGTTAAACCTTAGGAAGGCTATTCACTACACTCTAATTCTTAGTCAATAAATAGATTTCTACTAATCCTACATAAAAAATAAAACAAGGTAAGAAAATTGTTACCAATTAGCATTTAGATTCACAGAGGCAAAACTCTCCATATAGTAGCACCACTCAGTACAAGCCAGAGTAATCAATGGATGCAGGAAGGAGCTTTCTCATCCAATATCCCCAGAATAGTTTTTAGCTTGTGGCTTTCATCAATGATAAGTCTTGTATCTAAAAGCTAGTCTGGGGATATTTGATGAATAAGCATTAGATAGGGATTTTATGCACAAACCTTCCTGCATCCATTGATTTTTCTAGCTTGTACTGAATGGCACTACTATATGGAGAGTTTTGCCTCTGTGAAAAACACTGTGTAAAAATAATGAAATGGTGATCATGTGATGTTTGATGGTTTACAGCATTTAGCTTGTAATCATTTGTGCTTCATTGATATGTGAGGTGCTTTTGGAACAATCTTTGGTGGCCTATTTAAGGCTGTTTACTTTACCTGTAATTATGTAATTGTGGTATTGTTTGAAATTTTCTTCACAAATCAAATAGGCTTCTTTTGAGAGGTTATGTAAATAATTATGAAAAATTTATCTGCTAAAAAATATTTTGATGATGTTGTATACATAAATATGTATGTTAAGTGGTGATTAGAAGGAATCTTTGGAAAACAATATTATGATTCAGCTTTAAATTTTTAGCCAATTCCAATATTTTCTTTTCAATATTGTTTTGGTGCCCTGTCTGGTTTTGTAGTAGAACTTTAGAACTTAATGGATTGTGATTCAGTCTGCCATTTTTTGTGCTCAAACATTTGAATTTTTGAACAAAAATTATTTATTTATTTTGTTTAATGTTTTACACTAACATTAAACAAAGTTAATTATTCATATTTAAATTCATTATAAAATAGTCATATTCATTTTATTTTTTAAAATAATAAATAAATATTTTTATTAGAATATTCTTAAATTTATGATTTCTTTTTCTATAAAAATGATTAAAGCACATATTGTTTCATTGCTAAAGAGTGATGTTAATAGTTAATAATGTAAGGGAATATATATATATAAATGTTATAATAATATGAATGTATGATTTATTTTGTTTGTGGTCCACTTGTATACATGTTACATGGATATAATTTTTAATGTATATACTCACAAAGCAATGATGTCAGTAATACAAACTATACATGCATAAGATCCATGTGTGTGTATATATACATACAGACATTTGTATTTGTGTGTATAAATGTACATACCAATACTTTCAAATACAATATTAAATAGCCCACTGTATAACAGAAGAAATTGAAGGAGAGGCATTATTCTCTGGGTAGTGAAAGTTTAGGTTTTTTATTTCTTCCTGATTTTTTTTAGCTATGAACAGCAGAGTCCTTGATCAAGAATTGGAATAGCTGGGTTATCATTTAAAGATCAAATTATAAAATAATATTACAATTTAATTTTTAGTTTCTATTGTAATAGCTTCTTTAAAGTCAAAAATAAAATATGATTTCTTTAGCTGTCCAGAATTAAACTCTCTTATTTCAACCATCAATCTTGGAATAAATTAATATGTATGTTGAAATGAATATTTTTATGGGCAAAGGTGAAGTTATAATCATGGTGTTGTTGCAGAAACCATAATTGTGTCACATGGTTGTTGAATAGCTTCACCTTTGCATGAGAAAACTCTTAAGGATGACAATATTATTGTTTCATTAAGTTTTTTAATGTATGTATATATACACATAAGTGTCATATTATTTATGAAAAATTTTAATCTCGATTTTATCACAACTTTCAAAAAAGTGGGATCCTTTGAAGTCAGAATTGTGTGAGGGTGCATGTTATTCAGTAATTAATGGATTAAAGATTTGAAAAATGTAATTATATATATATATATTGTAACTATGTATTTAACCCTTTGGGTTAGATATATGTTTTAAGCATTGGTGGTCAAGAGATTAGTGCGACTGCCTTGCACTTGCAGGCAGTTGCCCAGGTTGCAGGTTCGTGTCCCGGCCAATGCTATGATACTTAAAAAAATATGTTTCAATAATATGGATTAAAGTAATACAGTTTGCCTAATTAGTTAGCAGTTATTTAAATAATTACAATTACCTTAGACTGTTTAATATTTACTTAAAAAAATAAAATTAATATTTAAACTAAAGAAGAGTTAATCTAGAGTTTAATATGTTTTAACTAGATATAATAAATAATATTGTTTTATGCTGCCTAAAATTTTTAGTTAATTTTGTTAGCATTTTTAGTTGTTGATTTTTAAAATTAATATTTTTAAAAATCATAGTTATGATTTATTTGATATAAATTTATATTAAAGTATTTAAAATTAGAATTTAAAATAATAAGTATAACGGCATGAGATTAGTGCAATTTTTTAAAGTGATTTTAAATATCTGTCAATAACTAATTTATTTTTATTGCATTAAAAATGTACATATATGTGTATGATTGTTTGGAGCATGCATATGAAATATTGAAAGTTATAAAGATTTATTAAAACTATTAAGTGTATTTTAAAATTGAGTACATCTGTTATAATGTTAAAATTTTTTAATTAGGATAAAGTTAAAAAAGAGTTAAATAAATTGATAATGATATATTTAATAAAAAGAATGTTTAAGTTGAGGATCAATTACTAATTTTATTAAATGATTAATTTGGTAATTATTTTTAGTTGATAAAAATCATTAATTAACAAGTTCATTTATTCACATGATCACCATCTTTACTATAACACAATATTTTTTGTAAAACAAAAGCCACCCCCCCAAAAAGGGGGGGGGGGTTTACACTCTCCACCCTCCTCGCGGAGGCCCACAGCCAAAAAATAGTGGGGGGATGGGGGATGGGGAGATTGATTTTTATTCACAACACTTCTTGTCCATTGATTACTCTGTTTTGTGGGGAGGGGGTAGGAATTTTTGGGGGGGGTTTTTTTTTTTGGAAGTTCATTTATTGTCTAGTCACATGACTAAATTGTCTGGATTTAAACCGAAAGTTAAGGTCAGATCAATTAAAAGTCAATAATGACTATTATTTTAAATATTACAATGCAGACCTGTAAATCATTGGTTTAATAAAGAGAAAATGCAGTATTGATCTTGGTGTATGGGTGGAGGAAAAAGAAACGCCCACACTAATATAAAAATAGATACACTTAAAACATTAGACACCACTACTTTTTCTTCATTTAATTATCACAAATTTTAATTTTATTTTATTTTTGAAATAAATTGTTTGGTTGGGATTTTAACTTTTTATTTTATGTCAATGTTAAAGTTTAAAGTTTTATTTTTGATCATCTTCATGATAGAGTAAAAAACTAATAAGGTTTCCCCTACAGGCATAGGTTCAGTTGATTTATCAAAGCCAAAGGAAAAATCATGTAAGAAAAAGTATAATGTTTCATTGTTATATAACATTAATTAAATTCTGAACATTGCTATAAGACTATCTGTGGCATGTTTTAACTAACTTTCAATTTGTTATTAATACTAATTATTTACTATTAAAATAATCAATCTATTTATGTCAAGCTCAGACATAGAACTCTGAATTTCTATAAAATTATTAAGCTTATATAAAAAAGAAGCATTGACAATTATTTAAAATTATTTCATAAAATTATTATAAAAGACAAATTTATGAAAATTAAATTTTTAACCCTCCTGTATTCTGACAGATTTCTTTGTTTTCACTAGATTTAAGTTTACTTCATTTTGATATTAACCCATTATTATTTATCAGAATATAATGAATTTGACCTCATTTGGAAGATATTTTTGTTTAGAAATTAAATAAATTTTAAAAAATCAGATTTGATTTTTGGAATTATTTTAAAAAATATATTTATTCAAAACAAAATGCTGTCACATCATCAAATTTGAGGTAGAGCTGATTGAATTTATAAAACAAATGAAATCTTCTTTATTTCATGTTTGATTTAAAAATCTGAATGAATCTTTTTTTAATAATTACTAAATCCATCAATTTATGCTTTAAAAATTTAGACTTTTTAAAATAATTTTTACAAATATTGCTGAATATTATAATGTATCTGCTGAGTGACCTCATTTCTAGAAAGTTGTGTTTTTCCATGACCACAATCTTAATAGTAACAATATTCAGAAGAAAATATTTTTTATATTTCAAAATGAAACATTTCTGTAAAAAAATAAATATGTAATAATATTTATTTTTTATTTTTACTAATTAATACACAATCACTATACAAGTATAACCATAAATTTTGCAAAAAATCAAGTTTCTAGACCATCATAATATTTTCTTGATGATCATAATATTTCCCTGAAATGTTTTAGCAAAGTTTGTGATCACCAACTAAACAATGTCTACTCATCAAACCATGGTTTTAGTACTTTTTGTAATACCAATTATACAAGTTTTCTGCCATCTTTTAACTTTTTTTGTAATGAAAATATTAGAAAACAAATATATGTGAATTTTAAATCTGTAAAAAATTTCACAGAATTTTTACCAGAGGGAAAACTTCCCAAAATTTTACTTTTAGAAGACTCAGATGAATTCTTGTCATCTTGAAATATGATATGGTTAATTATTGTAATGAAAAAAAATATCCAGATTGTTTCATGTTAAAACAAATAATATAACCATTCATCATCTCAAGTTTACTTATTAATCTATTGATTTGAATATTTTGTTTTTAAATTGGTGATTGTTCAAGTATACTATTATTTTCTTTGCAAAATGAATAAATATAATTTAAGTTTACCACAGTCAACTTGTAATAATAAAACTTCATAAAAGAGCAATTTTAGATAAAGAATTATCATTCTGTTTCGTGCTCCTCAGATTTTATTGCTATTAAAAGAAAAATGCATCCTGAAAGAAACTGTTTGCCATTAAAATCATTTGCCCTGTTAGTTTTACATTTGTGAAATTATTTCAAATTGTTTCTCTATAATATTTTTGCATATATGTGTATTTGTTCTACTTTAATAAAGGACACTTATGTTTATATATCATTTTGAGAACATTACAAAAGACTAAAATGAACTAGTAATCTCTAAAATGGTATTATAGTTATCATATATATTAGAATTGTTATAGCCATAGCTTATAGGTATTATATTATGATTCTTATTAGTTATTATGTTATAAATATGTTTATATGAACAGTGTTTCAGAGATGGAATTGATAAGATATACAGTAGAAGATTTCATTTTATGTGTTGGTTTTATTATTGCAGATTTTTTCTGAATGAGTATTTAAAATTATAAATGATTGTACCCAGAGGTATAACAGCCATTTTTTGTATATTATGAAAAGTATTTCATGAATAAAAGTATTATAGGTATTGGTATGTGTACGGAAATTTCAAATAGCTTATACATAAAGTGTTGTCACCATTATGCAATAATAGATTTTGTCAGAATCCATACAAGCTTAAATTGAGTGAATAAATTATGTGCCTTTTGTATGTGTTTGTGAGATGAACAATTGTTCATATGATTATTTTTATTATTAACTCCATGCCTTTGTTATTATTAGTATTTTGAGGTCAATTTAAGTGGATATTATATTACTTTTATGTGTATTTAGCCCTTCCATGAGAAATATTGCTGTTCTTTCATTCATCAGCACTGCACACATTGGACCAGGTGTGTGATTATAATTTTGCTAGCTCATATTTCTTTTGTCCATTATGCCTAGAATTTTAATATTAGAGTATATTTTAGTGTATATCCACAGGCATATGCAACTTTACAATTTATTATTAGCTCCACTATAAAAATTTTAACTTCAAATATATCATCAGTGTCAAGCATCCTTATTTTCTTTTCCAACATAGATATTGTTAAGTGTTTTTATATTGCATAATATTTGGTGACATCATATTAATATTTATTAAGCATCTTTACACTGATTATTTAAATACTATTTTTGATTAAGTAAAGTGCATAATATCTCTTAATAGCCCGAACAAATCTTAGAGTTATATTGTTTTAAGTTATATGTACTGAGTTTGAAAATAAAGACTATATTTGAAGAATAAGAAAACTATTGGGTAGTAAATATAACTTATATGAGAAAATTGTAGAAATGGTTTTAAGAAAGGTATGCCAATGTATTAGTTAATAAGATAGTGAATTAAAAGAAATAATAATTATTTTAAATAAATATTTTTATAATATGGATTGTTCTAGGTTGTAAATAAATATTTTTTTATAAATTAAATACATTTTTGTCTAATTTCCATCATAATATCATTGCATAAGCACATTTACTTATGAGAAAATCTGCTTTAATAAGATTTACATTAATAATTATTTTTTTAAGAATACATTTCAATGGTCACATAGTGTTTATACATATTTATTTATTTTACCTGCATTATTAGAAGATAAATGTTATATTATTTACTTCATTTCAAATATACTTGTTGTGTAGTTGGTAGCACAAAAGTTGCTCTCACTGCCTTCTATGTTATTTTGATGTTGCTTATTCAAATTTACATGAGCAAATATAAGATTTCTGTATTAAGTGAAATAATTATATATTGATAATTGTAAAGTATTTAAAAATGTTTTCAAAATTATCAATTACATATTACTTAAATAATGACAACTGTTTATACTTCTATAATATTGCTTGACTATTAGAAATTGAAATGTGCATTCATCACGGGTTAAGGCCTGTTTAAGTATTTACATATAATTCCTGTGACTCTATAAAATATAATTACAACTCTATACAGAATGTAATAAATGTAATAAATGCACTTATATGTTATTATAGAGAAGTTTGTTATTTTTATAAATTAAATACAGCTTAGCACTTTTGACAGCTTATGACATTCTCATATTCATAGCAAGATGTATTTGAGTATCCTGTTATTATGCAATTTTATTTCTACTTTTTTAAAATACTAAAATTCTAAAATAAAGTAAAATAAATGTCAAATGTTACATTTGTAGATTAAATAATAACTACCATATTTTTGTTAAGAAGATAAAGTATTACCAAATAACATTTTGTTCTAAGTGCATTTTATTCTGAATTTGAACCCTGAGATCAAGATATCCTAAATTTGCATGAGAACATATACTTAAGATAAATATGCTTTTTTAAACCTGAGATTATGATATCATAAACTTGCAAAAGAACTTATGTTTAATATAAGATATTTAAGATTAAAAAAAAAACTATATTTGAGATCAAGATATCTTAAGAAATATGATAAAATATTTTGAATTATAAAAAAATATTGTATTTTAATAATTATATTTAGCCATGATATTGTCTACAAGAGGACTCATATTCTGGAGTTTGTGTTTAAAATTCATGTCATATGGTGCATGTTCATGTAGCCTCAGACTTCAAGCCAGCCTAAATCAGACCTTAAAATATGTCACATTATAACAAAGATCTCTAACAACTTTCTAAAAGAGAATTATAAAGAAGGCATTACTCATCCTATTTATAAATGCTTAGAAAGAAGCATGAAGTGGTTTTTATTCTTATTCATAAAATATATTTTATGGATAATATCTAATGAATATGTATATGACTTAAATATAATATAATGGATGTTATATTAATGCACTTTTATGGTATAGCATAGATTATTTATGATTTACACAATTAAAATGCATTATCAAATCACACATTATACTTGAACCAAAAAAATTATAGTCATACCTAAAAAAATGTTTAAAAATTGTAAGATTATATGAATAATGTAAAGAAAAATATCTGAAAGTTACAACTTTTGTTGTTTTTACAATGTAAAGAGAAAGAGCATTTTCAAATTTATTCAATGAAGTTACAGCATAAACAACTTTTAATGAAAATTACAGAAAAGATAACATCAAACAAATAGTTACCAGACCTGTGTAAGTTTACAAAATTTCAGGTATTGAATGAAAGCTTCTTAAACTTTAAAGTCTAATTTGATTAATTTTCTGTCTTTGCTTTATTGTCTCGTAAAATTATTATATTTTACCATCAATTTTAGATAATTATCTGAAATTTGAAAGGAAAATTTTAAGTTGTTTGAAGCTTGAAAAAATTTACCAAATTTTATTTTAGTCTGGATTTGAATTTTAGTTATGGTAGTGGTTGTGCACCATTATATCATAAAGCTTTTGTATATACAGTATACATTTTAGATATTGTATCTATGAAACTGTTAATATATATATATATATATATAAGTTAACATTGAGAAGGATGTAAAACAAGGTGACTCCATATCTTCAAAGCTTTTTACAGCAGTGCTGCAAAAATTATTTTGTGGATTAAAATGGGAAGCTAAAGGACTGAACGTAAATGGAGATTATTTAAGTCATTTAGATTTTGCAGATAATATAGTTGTTTTTGCAAATAATGCTTTAGAGTTGCAGGAAATGTTGCAGGAGTTATCAGATGAAAGTAATAAAGTAGGGCTAAAGATAAATGTTAAAAAGACTAAAGTCATGTACAATGAATTTTCTCAAAAGATGAAAATAAAGATTGATTATGATGAATTAGAAGAAGTTAAGAAGTACAAATACCTTGATCAGATTTTTACTACAGATAGAAACATAATAGATAAAAATAATCATAGAATTAAATGTGGTTGGAGTACTTTTGATAGAAATAACTTAATACTAAAAGTATATATGCCTATGTGTTTGAAAAGGAATGTTTTTAATAAATATGTTTTACCAGTTCTTACTTATGGATCTGAGATTTGGACACTTAATAGGAGAGCAATGCAGAGACTTCAGACCACTCAAAGAAGTATGGAGAGATGCATGTTAGCAGTAACAAGAAGATATCAAAAATGCAATATATGGATAAGAGAACAAACATATGTTATCGACATCATTGGAATAATTAAAAGACTGAACTGGAGTTAGGCTGGAAATGTTGCTAGAAGAGATGATAATAGATAGACAATTGAAATCTTAAATTGGATGCCAAGAGATTGTAAAAGACCCAGAAAGAGACCAAATGTGAGATGGATGGATGAAATAAGAAAGTGTGCAGGGATGACATGGAAAAAAGATGTTAGAGATCGGAAAAGATGGACTGAACTTGGAGAAACCTTCATCCTGCAGTGGATTGATAACGGTTGGCAGTGATGATATATATATATATATAATGAGTAGATAAAGTTTTAAGACTAGATGAGTGACTGATAAATTATAATTGTTTGGAGAATTATAAGATAATATATGTGTTTTATATATACCGCTTAGTAATGTTTAGAAGAAGTAAAAAATAATACAATTTTCTCATTGTGATGAGTTTCAATTGCGTTTTCAGTATTTGACTAAATTTTTCAACTTAAAAGCGATTGTGCATTGTTATATTTAAAGGTAGTTGCTGGTATTGAGCCAGTTGTGATTGTGTTAAAATGCTTTTTTAAAACAATCCTCAAACTTTCAATAGTTGAAGATAAACTACTGTATATAAATATCAGAATAAAATGAATTTTAAAATACATTTGATTATTTACTTATAAAGTTCGTTTTGAATTATGTTTTAACAGTAGAATATTTTTAAATGTTTTTATTTTTGTAATTTTAAATGTTATAAAAGATAAAAATTTATACTCTTGCTCTTTTAGATTCGTTCAAATTGTACAATGTTTGTTATCATGCCGTCATTATTTAAGAAGTTTAGTTATTTAAGAAGCAGTAGTATGGACAAGTGTTTATCATCGACGATAGTTTGGCATTTTAGTATCTTTTTTTAATACAATTTATTTTGCCATTTCACGGGCCTCTATGATATTATAAGTAGTCACCGTTTTTGAATATTATCAGTTATAGTTTGCCATTAAATTACTATCTTCTTAACTAGTCATGTTTTTTAACTTATTATTTATAAAACAAAATTAACTTCGATGATTCTTTTACAGCATTAATTTGCAAATTATTAACTATCTTAATCGAATTATTTTATGTGCAATTTTTATCTACGCTCTCTCTCTATGTATGTGTATATATATATATATTATGTGTGTGTGTGTGTGTGCGCGCGCGTGCAATTGAAATGGTAGTAACTGTACCTCCCAATGATTTTGGTCTGTATGCATTACATCATTATGAATGCCTGTCCATTAAAGTATGAAGATTGGCTATCTTAATATAAAGCTGAGCACTGATTGTATATATGTGTGAGGATAGTAATCTAGACCAACTGACGATTGCTGTTTTAACATGAAATACGTTTTTGGTGATTATTTATCTTTTCAACATGTGTGTGATCAGGTGGGTCAGCAATATGAGATGGCACTGAGAGTACTGGGTCGTGTGAAAGTCTGAGTTCGAATCCCGCAGATATTACATATATAAATGCAGGTTTAAGCTTGTACAATGTATTAATTTGTAATATAATATTGAAAATTTTCTATAGAACAACTTAAAATCTACACAATTACAGCAAATCTTTGAAATTTTAAAAAATTAAAAATTGTTATACTGATTCCTGATTCCACTCTCTTTTAGCAGCATTGCATTCGTTTTTGGCAGAAAGCCTGCTACATGCTAAACTAAATAAAATATTGCTAGTAGATTTAACTTGCTTTATTTTCCAAGTGTGAAAATTTAATCACATGCATTTATTGGATAGATAGTTTTGTTAATAAAAAAAAAGTGTAAATTCTGGTAAAGGTAAATAAGTATATTTCATAACTGTTGAAAAAATATTTGATCAATAATTTAATAATAATGGAGAATAATTTAACATCAAATAATGATCAAATTATAGTATACATTGGGATTAAAATCCCATAAATTGAAATTCTATTAATTAATTACCTAAAACTTTAATTTATAGAATTTTATAACAAAAGCATGCTATAGTTTAATCATTAAATTATCCTGAGCGTTTATTATTATTTCTATTGAATATATATATATTGTTGATACTGAACTTAATGCAATTATAAGATATTTAGCATTAACAAGGGATTTGGGTATTCCATAATCAGATTTTCAATGGTATGGGTGGCTGAAGAGTTGCCTGTTCTTTAAAGTTTGAAGATTTGCCATTTTAATATAAACCAAGCACTGATTTTATATATATATATTTATATGGCAGATAATGATCTGGACCAACTGATTAGATCTGGTTCAGAACAAAATACTTATATTGGAGATCATCTATATTTGTCACATGTGTGTGGTCATGTATATGGATGTATGCGATAAAGTGGAAAGTTGAAGAGAGTTTTAAAGTCTCTGCTCAAATCCCTATAATTTATTCATTTAATTATTTGATTTGAAATAAATATATATATATATATATATATATATATATATATATATATATATATATATATATATATATATATAAACAAAGAGAATAAATTACACCATCCAGACTAAGACTTAACAGCACTCTAAATGTTGAACAAAGGATCAAGAATAAAATGAACTATTCTATTCTTTATCCTTTGTTCAACATTTAGAGGGCTTTTAAGTCATAGCCTGGATGAGGGTGGTTTACTCTCTTTGTTTACATATACACTGAGCTATGAGAAATTTAAAGTTTATATATATATATATCATGTTATACTCACATTTGTACAAACAAGCAATGTTTATTTCCAACATTTGATCATGGTTTTATTTTTTTCAGAGTCCTGAATTAGATCAAAGCCAACGGTCTTCCTTTTGTCCACGATTTAATTTAACTAAGGAGATTTTATTGCCTAATGGTATAACTAAACCTATTTCTGTTGAGGTTTTGCATCTTCCAAGCCCATTGGTAAGTTATAAATATTATATGGCTAGTTTTGTTTGTACTTAGCATTATTTTTGTTGTGTTCATATATGCTTTTAAAGAGAATCATATAGTTATAAAATCTAAAGAAATGTAAATATAAACATATAAATTGAAATACTATTTACAAGTAAAGGAAGATCATATTTTTTATTTTTACTGACTAAAAATTTTAAATGAGCTTTTTTGTTGATTAATGCTTAGACATGTAACAAATCCTGGAGGATTGGTATCTAGAGAATTTGTGATAAAAGTATTTGATGGTATATAATTTTAAATTTTAAGTGGTTTTTTTTCTTAATGCAAACATATTTTTTCATATGATTGAGAAAATTAAATGTCTTTCTTAATAACGTTTTTTTCTTTCAATAATGTAATGTACCATTAGAGGTTATGAAATCTCTTATAATTAAGCACACACAAATAACTTTACATAATCAAATATGGGTAGGTTTATATTAATAAAAAATTATTTAAAATTTTAATATGTAATTATTATGATAGTTTTAGAACAATCATTCAATTTAGAGATAAAACACTAAAGTCAAAAAAATTGGAAAATAAGTCTCTTTCATAAAATTTTTTCAATGTACTGAGAATCAATAATAATTTGAAACAGGCAAATAGTTATTTAATTAAGCAGAAATGCTATCCAGCAATATATTGCCCTCTTTGATTATATTGTATTATTTCTCAGTTTTATTCAAATTCTGGTCTATATGGATTTGACATAGAATTTTTAGTCATTTTTTGTAGGTAAATTATATTAAAGAAATAAATTCCAATTCTGGTCTTTCTTTCCATTTGTTTGAAATGATAAATGTTACTTTCCACACATGATATTTATGTAATGTAATTTTTAGTAGACCACTCTCATGCAAGGTAGTGACTGGTTTCTATCCTCTTTAAACACCTTGTACAGAAATGTAATCATAAACATGTGACCCAAGATGTGAAAAGGATATATGATTCCCAATTAGTACATTACATTTTAGAAATATTATTAATTATTGGATAATCTCTAGTCTAATCAATCACTAACAAAAAATATTAATATACTTCCATTAAGTGATTTGTGTCAAAGTTGTGAGGGCAGGAAGTTTGACCCTCTTAGTTAAACTGTAATAATTTTCTCTCTCTCTCTCTATATATATATATATATACTGAACAATGATAAGGGTATGTGTATGATATTGTGGTCTAGGCAAACTGATAAGTGCTGGTTCAGCATGAAATGTGCATCTTGGGGATTATACATCTTTTTCACATGTTTTTTGCCATATGTTTATGATTACATACCTGTACAAAGTGTTAAAAGTAGATAGAAACCAGTCACTACCTTACACAAGCGTGGTCTACTGAAAATTACAGAAATATTAGACATTATTGGTTAATCTCAAATCTAAGAAATTACTAATAAAAATTATTGATATTTTATATATTTATTCTATTCAATACATAAATAGAGCTTTTATTCTTATGTGATCTGATATTCCAAGTATATCTAACTCCATTTATTTTTGCTTTTGTATAGTGTGGTAATTATTAGACTGAGTAGATTGGAAACATACATTAATGAATATGTGAACTTTTGCAGAATAAAGTGCAGATAAAATGAAATCTTTCTTTTGATAATATTAGCTGAAATTATAACCTTATAAAACTGCCCCCCTCCCTATTACATCAATTTAGTTTTATTGTAATGTATTTAGATACAGATCACTTTTTTTTAAATTGATATTTTCCCATATCTCAATTCAATTTCATATTTTGTTTAAGACTGGCACTTAACCAGTATAAGTTTAAAATTAGTTGGCTGTAATAATTGGAAAAAATATATATTTTTAATTATTTTCATCAAACATTTTTGTATTTGATGAAACTGTACAGAATAAATATGCTTAAATATATAAACATATTCAAAATCAAGAAAAAATAAATAAAAGTGATAATTTATTAAACTGAAAGAATTCTATTGAATGGTTGCTCAGAATTGAATTAAATAAAAAGCATCCAATTAATTAGAATGAAAAGCATAAATTAAATGGAATTGAACAAATTGTATTGAATACAGAATTGAATGAAAAGCCATTGAGAGTATAGTATCAATTGAATTGAATGAAAAATATACTCTTCACATACTACCTGTGGTTTTATATTTCCCTCTCTAAAAGCTGATTAGTCAATGAAAATTTTAATTAAAGGAAATTATTTATTTAATAAAATTATTTAAGATTTTAATGTATTTATACATAAGAATGCATCATGCACACACACATTTCAAATATACATGTGATTGTGGTAGGTAACAATCTTTAAGTTGACTTGAAGAGATTTAGTCAGAGAAATACAGATAAATCACTGTAGTTGTGTTTTCTTAATATATTCAAGGAAAGTCATTGACTTTCGTAAAAATTTTAAATTATTTGGGATATTATGAAACCACTGCTATCATTTTTGTTTTATTTTCAATAGTTTGCAATTAAATATAATGTTAGTTTATTGTATACATTTTATTCTACATAGAAATCATTACTAAAACTCTTTAGTTTTTAAAAAAATTCTGAAGATATCAGTATCATGCAGACTTTATACAAAACTTGAATATGAAAGCAAGCTGATAATGCACTGATTGGTTGTATCACAATATGCAGAAGCTACAGAATCACTGATTGGTAGATTATTTGGCCCCGTGTATTTCAGATTATGCTGTATTGTTTTGGTATTTTTAAAAGAAAAAATGTAATTTGTTTACATATTTAAACTTATTTACACAACATATTTGTAAAATATTTATTTTAAATCAATAAACTACATGATTACAATTAGATTTTATTCAAAAATATTTGTTTTTAAAAAGACACATTGTAAAAACATAGTTATGATAATGTAGAAGCTGTTTTTACTGGGTAACAAGTATTGCCTTCATAAACATTGGTGAAGAAAGTTTTATGAAACTTTAATAATAATATGTTTAATTGTGAATTTTAAGACATATTTTCATTCTT
Source organism: Epiperipatus broadwayi (assembly GCA_028023455.1). Classification (NCBI taxonomy): domain Eukaryota; kingdom Metazoa; phylum Onychophora; class Udeonychophora; order Euonychophora; family Peripatidae; genus Epiperipatus; species Epiperipatus broadwayi. The sequence continues at coordinate 207,279 of JAQFVV010006667.1, read as the reverse complement.
TTATGTTGTCTCAATTTTGTTTCCATTTTAAAAATGGAATGCAGATAAGAAATATTTTACATTCAATAAATTTTATAGACAAGATTATGATCCAATAAAAAAGAGGAAATGTGACTGAAAGTATCATTAGGATTTTTCAAATAAGAGTAGGAGTTGGACTTTAAATGAGTTAAATCATGTATGCATGGCCATTTATTAAGATATTTTATTACTTTTTTTAAAACAGCAATTCACATACATTCAAATATTGATTTTTTAATTTTAAAAATGAGATTTTATGAGTGACAAAGTGAAAATATTTTAATCCTGCTTCCACATGTGTGGATAGTTTAGTTTTTAATATGTTTTGGAGTCATTTGCTAGATTAGTGTGAGAAAATTTTCAAGAACTAAAAGTTTGATTTTTTGTGATGTTTATTAGAATGCATAATTATTTTTACACAATAATTGTATAATAGTTATTAAAAATCAAAAGTGTATATATCAATTACACTTTTGTTTTTTTTAAGTATATGTTTTATTTTTAAATATAAATGCTAATAATTTCTAGTGTAATGTTAACAAAGAAAACTATGGATTTCCAATTAATGTTCCTCATAAAATTGTTTGCTTAGCATCATTACTGGCATCACATTAGGATATTTTGAGATATTCTCATAATCATAAAGTAATTTTAATATTTTAAAATGGAATTTGATAAATTTATCAGAGATTAATATTTATTCACATTTTAAAAACAAATTTCAATCAAAAACGATTTTATTCATTTTCTGAAATCACGCAGATGTAAATGACCATTTAATGATAAAAATGTTCTTTGTTTTCCTAAAAAAATTATTTTTCCAATATTTGCAAAGTTCAAGTATAATTTTTAAAATTTTTTTTATTTGTAAATGAGAAAGTCCAATTTATTAAATTCTGATATAGAATAATGATTTAATACTAAAGTCAAAAGTTAAAAGACTACAAAAAGTGTAACCAGGAAGAACAATGGACCTATCACAATGTAGATTTAATATATTAATTAACCAATATTATTTTGTTTAATAAATAAATAATTTTGATATAAGTAATACTATATTGACTAGTATAATCAAATAAAGCTCTATTTGACTGTAAATTGATAGCATTGTCTATTATTTAATAACTAAAATAATTTACTTAAATAAAAATTAATTGTAAATTAATAACACTATTTAAATTGCTGAGTAATTTATTCTTTTTTCTGCTTCATTTTCTTATGACTTGCTTTGTCATAATGAAATAAATTTAATATACTCACTATTATTTTATTATTTTTGACAGTCATAATGTATATATAGTAGGAAAAACAGTCTTTAAATATCTTACTGCAAGGCAAAAGTCATTTCAATATTCCTTCAAAGTGAAACAATTAAGAAGAAAGCATTTCTCATCCATCTTAGCAGCTATCAATCAGTGAGGTTATAAGTTTTTTTTTTCCAAATTTTATTTTTCACTTCATTAATTCAAGTTTTACTTAGTTTGGATTCAAATTCCAGCTCATGAGATTGGCATATAGATGCATTAATCATTACATCAGGAATATCTTAATTTGATATACATTATAGGCAATGTCTGTATTTCAAATGATGCTTTAAATCATCTACCAATGCAATAGATAGTATATTGTAAGTTATTGATCACAAAACAGTGAAGTATTATGCAGATTTGAAACATTAGATTTATTTTACAATATATTCATTATTAATGTATAAATATTTATTTAAAGTTTGCATTATAAAGAGCAAAATATATAATTCTTTTTAATATATATAATCAATAAAGCAAGTCATATATAGTGTGGCATTGCTTTTATGAGCTTTTATTTACATTTACATATATATATTTATGTGCATGAAATAAAATAAATCCGTTAATGTTAAGCCAGCAATAACTTAATCCATAAAGTTTTATGCATTCATGGTTGTAGATCATTATCTATTAGTGTGCCAAAATATTATTTGGAAAAGTGTTAATAAGTATACAGCACAGTAGAATAAAGTTAATTGATGGTGGAATGAAAAATACTTTACTGCTCATACACTTATTTGCCTTGGTGACTTTTTTCCAAGTATTTCCATTTTGTAATAGGAGAGAAGTGATTTACTGTCAAATTTTTTGAATGCAACTATTTAGATTTTGATAATTTTTTAAATTGACAACTGAAAATGACCGAGTTTTGTCATTGAAAGCTAGCCATTATTTATTGAATATTAGTATTTTACATTTTTTTTACTTTTTAAATATATTTATCATATATGTAATGATTTGAAAACGTGTTTCAAAAATCTGTAAACAGTCTGTTCCGTAAAGAAGTAAATGAATTAAGTTTTTCACTTAAACAAAAAAAAAAAACTAGCTTTTAATCCATATTCACTATTTGGTACCTATATATACACACATGGATGTATTTTACACTTAAAATAATTTTTCTAAACTTTTCATTTTAATTGAATAGATAAATAAAAAGTTTATTTTGAAACCAATAAATCGTTGAATATTTATAAATAAAAAATTCTATTCAAAGTATATAAAAATTATTATTTGAAATGGAAAATTAGTAAAGAAAAGAAATGATTGCATAATTTACAATCCATTTGTTTTCTTTTATTTAATAAATAATAATTTTCATGTCTAATTTAATTTTCAATTTTGATAAATCCATTGAAATTTGTCTTCTTTGCATTTGTTTTTAAAAAAGCTAAATGAATTTATTTTTTCATCTGTTTAATAATTAAAAATAATTAAAAATCTTTCTATTTCCTACTTTGATTTCAAGCTGTGAATTTTTCGTTACTAATTATTTAAACGATGATGAGGTCAAATAATTAATTTACTACAATAGAGGCAAAAGGATTTGTACTTTTTCAAAATGAATTATTTAAAAACAGATTCTCATTTTTAATTCATTATTCCTTAAAAACTGTCAAAGTATAATTTTGTACATAATAAGATTAGCTAGGATTAACTTTATTAATTCAGTGTCTTTATTGCCACCAGTTTGGCATTAATTTGTATAGAAAACATTGGAACAGGATAATGACAACTAATATTAATTATAATAAATCTACTAATCATGAATGGCATATAAGTGTGCCCCCCCTTATCTACTCAGACTCTGTTTGATTTGGGTCCAGCAAGTGATACTTTATACTTTGGAGCCTTACTTAGAAGTACCAACAGACAGAAAACTTACATTAACAGGGATTACCAGAATCAACAGGACATCTTCAATATGCTTGAGGACAAGAAGCCATTGGCTTCCCTATGCAACCCAGCCAAAAAATAAATTACTCAATGCAAGTCTTGACCAATTGATGATAAATAGTCTTATCAATAGGTTTAATATGACTATACCTCCACAATTACACCAGTATTTTCTCAACTATAGCAGTGACAAGACTCTGATTCTTGTGGTCACAAACCTCAATTGTGAGCTTTTCAGTTTTCCTGTTGAGGAATTCTGCTGTGAACTCTCAAAAAAGAAATTGTGGAATAGTATATACAAGTTACTAAATCATCCCAGCATCAATATCTGATTGCTGAATTCCACAATATATCCCCAAAACAAATTTTTTCAAAAGTCAATCAAGTTTATTGGAGACAAAATTCTTTGTATAATCAATATGGATAGACCAACAATCCTCAATGGCCAAATCTGAAACTGCTATCTTAAGTTTACAATAGCTGATCTACAACACCTGCTTAGACCATATGGTGCAGTTTCAAACTTCCAGTACCTCATGGAAAGAAGGGCTGAAACCCCAGTCCTGACTAACATAGCAGGATTCACTATCATGCTCAACAAGAAAATAAACCCAACCACAATTTCCACATTGCACCTTGCAGAATCTGCCTCCTATTATATCTTTTATAAGATATACCACAGTGTTTCCATTGTAAATTAAGGACCCACTCGGTTAAAGCCATGTATGTAGTATTGTATGGAAGAGAGTGGCAGTAGCAGGATTAACATAGGGTAATGGTGTGTTATGTGTTAGTAAAGGGGTATTAGATTACTTAGAAAAAGTACAAAAAGAAATAGGAAGACATGCATTAGATGCAGATGTGTGGATAGCAAAGAAGGCAATTTAAGGAGAAATGGAATGGTCAAGTTTTTATATGAGAGATGCAAAAAGCAAAATGAAAATGTTTGGTAGATTGCAGTTTATGGATAATGAAAGAATAGTCAAAATAGTATTTAATTGGGTTATGAATAAAGGGCAGGCAACAAGATGGGTGAGAAAGGTAATGCAATATTCAGAAGATTTGGATAAAGAATTTATGTCAGTATACTTATACAAAAGATGGGATGATTGGGTTAGGAGAACTGTTGAGTGTTATAGTGTTAAGGAATGGGAAATAAGAATAGATGCATTAATAAAGAATAGGGAGTTGGAGAGATGGAGAACTAGTATGGAGAGTAAAAAGTGTTTAAATAGTTATAGAAGTAAACAATATTGGGTGTGAGTTAATTTATGATAATAGCAAGGAAAGTAGTTTACTATTTAAGGCTCAAATGGGATCTTTAGCAACAAAAGAATATACACATAAATATAAAAATGTGGGTGATTTAGTCTGCAAGTTGTGTAAGGAAGGCATAGAAAATCTTAGGCATCTGTTAATTGAATGTAAATGCCTAAAAGCAGAAAGGGTACAAATAATGAAGTTGTGGAAGAATAAATATAAACAAAGTGGTTATACAGAAAGTGGGTTATTGGTTTTTAAGCTGGGTTAGGGAAAAGATAAAAAGGATTTATATATAAAGGCCATGAATTTGACAAAGATGGTGTTGTGGAAATGGGTTGGAGCAGGATAGAGAAGAATATGGGAAAACTTATGGCAGGGAATGGAAAGGGGAGTTATAAACTGGCTAACAGGATTCTCTGGGCATAATTGCTGAGAGATTCCTGACTCCATAAAAGAAGTCACAGTGCATCACATGACATCTATCTTATAGCAATTATTTTCATTATTATGAAAACCAATCATAAATTTTGCAATGATAATTATATGAATATCATTTGTTTTCTCATACATTAGTATATGAGAATCATTTATAATTTTTTTCTTACACATATACAAAAACATATATACATAACTAGATATTATATAAAGAATAAGTACTGTTATTGGAGTTATATTACTGATTACCAAAGGTTATTTTGGGATTCTGCTATTTAATACATTAATTTGTCATAATTATGACTCAAGGTTCAAATCTAGAATAAAGCCAGAAGTTTTTCAAATATCTTAAAAACTTTTCCATAAGTTTTGATTTTATATTGCTGTAATTGAAAATATATAGGGACAAAATCATAAAATAAATTTCTCAATCAACAATAATTTATCCTTCTCTAGTATTCCATATCATTTGTGAATATGTATTAAAAAGAGAGATTCAGCCTAAATATTTTTTTAGGGATAATACTTTACAGAAGTATTTTTATTTCTTAAATCATAAATTGTTATAATGATGTAAATTTACAAAAATATTATTTTGTAATCAAAAGTTCAGTTATTGAATTATTGGGACTTTTTATTTGAAATGTTTGAATAATTTTGTTTTTACTTCATACCTTGAAATAATGTTTCTTTACGTTTATAAATCTGGATGATTAGTTTTATTTCAGTTTAATTATTTGACAAATGGTATTGAATTAGATATTATAATCTCTGACTCATGAAGTCTTATCACTTCAAGATACAATTAGCATTTATATATGTAGGTGTGGAGGTTAAAGATCTTGTAATATATACAGGGATAGAGATAAATTTTAAAGGAGTTTGAATATCCATATGCAAATAAAATTCTATCTAGTATACTTCTATTGAAGAACAGTGAGGACGATGTTAATTATCAAGTTAGTCAATTGATAATGGTGAGGAATTTTATTTTTTAAAAATTATTTAATGGACCCTATGGAAGGCTACCTGAAAAAAAACAACAACAACAACAACAACAACAAAAACTGAACTTCGGAATTGTCAGCTGTCTAAAAATAACTTTCACTTAATTCAAATTTGAACATTAAATCATAAGTGTAGCTGGTTAAGGTATGGAAATTATACAATAAAATTCTTTATTACTGAATTTTTTTTTTTTTCATGTGTCATAGCATCAGCCGGGAAGCGAACCCGCTAACCTGGGACAACTGCTTGTAAAGCAGCTGTCGCTGACCTCTCAACCACCAATGCTTGACGTATTGCATAAATTTATCTCAATAATGATTTAATGATTAAAATAATGACTAAATAATTTAAATTCATGTAAATAATATTATATATATATATATAATTAGATTACAGAAATTGCAAATCAATTTATATCTATTATTAATAATATTTAAATGTTCAACTGTGTGTTAGAAAAATATATTTGTGTAAACTCTAATATTTGTGTTAATATGAAAATACACATGCATAACTAGGACATTTGTTTGAACCTTCCAGCCCTAAAATAGTCTGTATTGAGAAAAATGACATCAAGCGGAAAATCAGAGAAGCATATTTTATTAATGGCAATAATAACTCCATCAATAGACAAGATACCTGCTTTGACATCTCCAAACGTTGGACTATCTAGTTCATTTGCATATGCTTTGCATACTGTTTTGTTTCCCTTGCCCTATTTTTTCATTCTGCAGCTCACAGTACCACTATGAATATGAGGCAAAATGACCTCGAAAGCGCTTAGCGTGTAATAATTTCTGTGTATTTTTATAGCTTCTCATTCAAGTGTGGCATACGCTTTGTTAATTTTGTATATAATCACCGTAAATCAAACGAATAACAAACTTTTTATCGATTTATTCGAGCGCTTTCAAAGGTCCACGCCTTCATTTTCAAGAAGTAAACTATGCAAATTAGGGCGGACTAAATATGCAAATAAGGGTGGAGTCGATCTAGATCTGCCACTTCTTAGATATGGCATAAAATATCTCTTTTTTATTCATGGCATGTACATCAGAGATGATATAACATGCCTCTTTCACTTTTCTTCACAATTCATGCCGCTCTCTGTGCATAATGCAAAGCTTGTCTGGCCTGCACTGGTGTCCTGTAGAAGCTGCATGCTGTGCAAAAATAGATGGGTGGGATGGATCAGCTGAGGTCTTATTGTATGCATATATGTGTTGTGCAAGTCTTGTATGAATGGATGCCCTAGTCTCCCCATAATATGCTGCCGGGCAATTATTATTACTATATGCGATCTTGTAAACGGCATGTTGGGCGTATATTGGGGGGATGTATTCCTTAGTATTGTTTATGCATCTGTTGAAATTGGGTGGAGCATTAAAAAATTCTATTTTTCTACATATTATTTATGGACCACTTTACCCACAAGATGATGTAGTCATGCATTATTATGGACGGAACTACCCTGCATGGTTTGGTGCAGTTGGTAGAGCATCTGACTTGGAATCCAGAGGTCACATGATTGATTATGGCACTCACAGTTCAGGCACTCACAATAAAGCCATTACCATTTGTTTTAATAGTTGGAACTGTCATTGATAATGATAAGAAAAATAAATAAAAATGTGAATTGCAAAAATTGGAATTTGTTTCAGAGTCTAATTATTGTACTTATATATTGGAATATTTCCATAATCTAATATTAAGTATTAATGTCTTTAGAAAAAATTAACTTTATTTAAATTTTAACAATTTCATTCAATTAGTAATCACACCCAGGTTGGTATGTGGACAATATTTCCAATGGTATTATTTGCTTTTAGCAGGATGGCTCGGCTGGTTAGAATGTTATCTGAAAATTCAATATTCAAGAAACTAAGGATCCAATTTCAGTTTCCATTGCTGGTATTGTCAATGGCCAGACTAGAAACACCTGAAGAAGAGAGAATAATATCACTTGAAACATTGTGCATATACTAACCTGTGCACTATTACTAACAGTTGAATGTATTTGGAAAATTTAAATAAGTTAAATTTTTCTTAAGACATTTAATACATAATATTAGATAATGGAAATAGTCCAATATATTGGAATTATTATATTGGCATTGTCAAAGTTACATTGAGATTTCTTTGAAAACCAAGATGTGTGCATTCACTTAAGCATATCTATATACATGAACATACATTTAAGATTGAAATAAAAAAGGAAGAAATTAAATATGCATAAGTTGTTATATTTATCTACTATGGAGTTGATCTTAAAAATTTATAAAGACACCAAAAGCTTTTATATGTAAATGAGGTCAAAAATATTAAAATGAGATTTTTTCCCTCTCTATCTTGCCCTTACTTGAAACAGAGAAGGAAGTAAAATAAATTATCTATCAAGTTAAAACTATACAAGAAGTGTAAATTTATAAATGCTTAACTTTACTAGAAGTTATGAAAATACATAGGATATTCCAACTTTTAGGTAAGATGGCTTGCTAGAGTAAAACAAATAGCCCAGAAGTTTTTGTCCTCAGTGGAATGCTCTTTATCTTCCTATCAACTAGTAAAAAGCTGCTAAAGATAAACCAAACTTCACAAATAAACACTCAACAAGACCATTTTAAAAATAAATAAAATATCAACACTATGTGTAATTGCATTTAATAATTTGTTTAGGAATATTTAAAGGAAGGAAGGGCTTTTAAACAAATATTAAGATAATCTAAAGCAAGAAGCTTTAATGTTTTTTTAACTTGTTATCTTTTGAATATTCATATAAATAAAAGAAGAAATACTGAATTTTCCCAAAAAAAATTAAAGAGTGAAAAACTGAACTTTGAAACCATTTTAATGGAAGTGCAAAAGAAATCATTAATTATAATTTATTTTCCTTATGAGAGAAATTAAAACATAAAGTTGCAGAAAAGACTGACCTTTTATTGTTATTTCAAGCTTGAGAAGTAGTCAAGAGAAAATCAATAAATAAAACTTTATTTATTTATTTTATTAATAAATTATTTCATTATTACTAAGTTGTTTATTGTTATTTTATGCCTATATTGAAGCAAGTATAGAATAAAATACTTTGACATTTCATAAAATACCTGAATTACTTACACTTAATTATCATATTGCTATAGTATTTTTATTTTAAACCACACATATTAATGAATACATATAATTAATCCACAGACATAACTTGTTGAAAGAACCTACCCCATAGCTCTAAGAACATGCTCTTCAGTGTGTGACATTTGGAATGTATGATATTGGAGACAAAGGAGTATTTGTATATAAAGTGAGTCTTAATTAATAAACTACTAGTCTCATATACTTCTGCTTTTATTGATAATAGTTAACATTATAATATAAATACAACTAAAATACCACCATACAAATCTTCAGGAAAACCCTAAGAATCTAACTATGTTTGTAGCTTTATTGGTATAGTGGAAATTGAATTTAGACATTTACCTTATGAGTTTATTAGTCTGTCTATCTATTTATTTAATTATAAATCATATGATATCTTTAAAAATCTAACCATGAATATTATTCAACAAATATTTTGGGTCTAAATGTTTGATAAAGCTTTAATAAAAGAAGCAAGATTTACATGATTTGATAATCTCTGTATTAACCTTTCCAATATTTAGTATGGAAGAAATAGAAAATATTGTAAGTATGTAAATTAGAGCTGCAGTCATGGAGCCTAAAGGGACTGACTTGGGAGTTATTCTGTAATATTAGTTTAACAGTTTTCTGAACATCTGGTGGCAAAAACATGAACCAAAATGTACTTTATTGATATTAGTTGTAATTAAAATTTTTTAATATTAGCATTGTCCATGGAAAGTCATTTTTAGAAGATCAAAGCTTGCATCTTTGCAAAAGGGATAGAGGGTATTCAGTATGCCTGGTTGATTTTATCTTTTTAGAAATGGATATCTATTTTAAAGAAATTTAAAAATGCCATTTTATACACAATTTATTTCTCTATATGTTTTTATTTGTATAAAATTAAAATAAATATTTGTGTATCAGTAATCAAGAGATGTATTTCTTCAACTTTCATTTGAATATATTTGTATTTAGAAAATTATTCAATTAAAAATTTATGAATGAACAAGAATTTTGTGAAATTGGAAAACAGAAGTTTATATATAATTTGTTTACACATTTATTTTTATAAAATTAATTTCAAGACTTGAATCTCAGTAAGTTTGATGTATTTATTCAGTTTTTATTTTTAAATGTTTGTTTGATTTTTTTTTAAAGCAGAAAAACAACATTTGCACCAAAAGTGAAAAGCCTATTGTAACACCAGTTGTTGTAAGAAACGTCCACTTCAGTATTATTTTTATTTATTTTTGTTTTCATTATTAAAGAAACTTTAATATTCTAAAAAAAATGATTTCAGTGATTGAATGTATTTTTTATCAAAATTAATTTTGCTGATAAAATTTGATTGAAAATAATTTTATTTCATTAAAATAAATTCTCCTGCTTGATTATCTATTTCTGTTAAATACACTTTTTATATTTCTAAAGTTGATGTATACTATTTATAAGATTATTTTTTATATACAAACTTGTATCTAAAATGATGTTTTTAATAATATAAAAATTAAAGAATTAAAAATCAATTTGTTTAAACAAAACATTTGAAAAATAAATAAATTTACCATGTTACCTATTTATAAATACTAAACTAAAGGGTTAAACATAATCTCTACAGATTCACTTTTGCCTAGAAATATTTCTCCCAAGGTCACATTGAGTTTACATAAAGCAAAACATATACACTATATAGAACCAGAAAAAGTGATTTAATATTTTAATCGTAAAAAAACGGAAATAATATTTTTAAAAAGTTTAAAGCAAAACTAATTTATAAACAAACAATATCCACATATTAATTTAACAAAACAATTATAGATATTAATTTATAAATAACAATAATAATGTTTATATTTAACAATAGCATTTTAACATAAAAATACAAATTATATATATGTTTAATATTTTTAACTGGCATTTTTTCATATTTTTTAATTACAAATTAATTAATTTTCTTTGTACCATAATATAATGTAAGTAGATAATTACTAAAAACAGCAACATAATTTCTTTATATCAACTGGATATTATTAATAAGTAACATAAAAAGATAAAATTATTTATTTTCTAATACTTTATAAATTTACAAACATTTTAAATAACAATGTTGATTTTACTGAAGGGACATGAAGGAAAAATTGCCTAGATTTTACAGTAGTCATATCAACCTTGAGTGACCAATTTTTATAAACTTTCTGAAATAAAACTATTTTTTTGAATGAGGAAATATGGAAAAATTGGATAGAGATGTCTCAAGAATGTATGTTCTTCATCAAACATTAAGCATTATTTTTTATTCATTTTTAATCAAATATCTAACTTTATTTCTCATTTATCTTTTTGCTATAACTCCTTATGAATCATGAGTTTTTCTATAGATTTTAATATTTAATAAACTGAGGTTGTATCTTAATAAATAAAATTTATCTGTTACCACATCACAATTCTAACGCCTGAATGTGTGCTATACTTCAAACTGTAATGATATAGTTGTTCCCATGTTTTAAGCACTTTTATTTATGCCATTTTGTAAAGGAGACTAAGATTTGATCAGAATATCAGCAATCTTCATTTATAGAAGAAATATGAGGCCAAGAGTTTATATAAAAGTTACATCACAATTAAATTTAATCTCTAATTACCAATACATGAGAAATTTATTTATTAAACAATTTGTTTATTTCATTTGTGGATTTATAAAAGAAGCTATTATTGAAAAATTTCCTAAATTAAATAGTATTTTTTAATAAGAAATAAAAAATTGAAATATATATATAATTTAATATATTAGTCTTAGTTTTGGTTTATCTTTAAATTCTTTCCAAATGTTATTAAAAACATTAAATAAAATTAATTTTAAAAATAAAATATCAACTTTGCAAATAAAACAATGTAATAAAATAAGTAAGCTTTTTGATTATAAAACTAAATTTAATCAAATTATTCTCTTAAAAGTCTATATATTTAAAAGAAGTATTAATCATAAAAAATCAAGTAAAATGGAAACATTTTTTTGAAATATTAAAATCAAATTTTTAATTACAAAAAAAAACCCAATAAAAATGATAAAGTTTTTAATCACAGGTGTTTTCTATTTGAAATCAGTAAATTTTCAATTGATTAATTTTCTATTACAAAAGTAATATATTCAAATAAAATGTAAATATAAACATATTAATACTTATTAAAAAACAAATATTTAATAATTTTATTAAAAATAAATAATAACCAGGTAAAATAGTTTAAGTGCTGATGTATTTTTCTGTTTTACTATGTACATAAAAGCTTATGCAGTGCAAACAGAAATATGTTTTTATCTTACACAATTGAGTACATTCTCTTCTATCTTTTTTGGATCAGTAATTGTTGTTGATAATCAGGAACTTTAATCTGAATTAAAATCTAGTTATCTAGTTGCTATTAATAATTCAAATTTCTGAAAGCTTTTTTAAAATTAAAATTTCATTTTTTCAACTAATTGAAATAGATTTCTGGCATTTAGATAAATTATTGAGTATTATGTGGTTAGGAATCTTGTGCCATGCAATGACAAACAATCATTGATGATGATTAAATGTGATCATTTATTTGTTTGTAGTGTTCTATTTTATAATTATTCCAATTGTCTTCATCCAGTGAACTTAAAAGATATATATATTAATCACTGATTTTTTATTATATATTTTATAAAGACTTTCCTCTATTAAAAAAGGAAAATAATATATATATATATATACATGATAATTATCAATTCTTAAGCTATCAACAATCTCAAATTGTGGTCAAGGCAACCTCTATTTACAAAAAAGTAGATACCACCTTTATCTAAGGTCTGATATGTTTATAGAAACACTAAAGATTGCAACTTGATCAAGGAGTGTGAGATTAATAATGCAAAAGTTTAAACAAACCTCATTAAATAGGCAAATCTAATCTATTCTAAAAGCAAACTAATAAGTAATCAATTATAACTTCCAGTTTCTGAAAACAAACTAATATATAAAACATATATTTGAAAACAATCAACATTTAAGCTGTCAACAATCTCAACCTATACTCAAGGCAACCTCCCAACCTATAGTCAAGGCAACCTCCTTTCACAATAAAGATGGTAGCACTTTTATCTATGGTCTGATATTTTTATATAGACACAAAAGATTGCAACTTGACCAAAGCATGTGAAATTAGTAATGCAAATAAGTTTAAACAACTCTCATTAGTCAGGAAAATGCAACCTGTTCTGAAAACAGACTATTAAATAGTCAATTATGCACGAATATCACTATACAAATCTAGTTATCACTTTCATCAATATTTATTTTTTCTGAGTATAATTTTGAAGTTTAAAAATTATATTCAAAATTTGAGCATATTTACTGTAAAAGAAAGAGATTTGAATTTTTAATATCTATTTTTAATATCTTTTTTATCTTATTAAAGATTATCTTAAAAATTAATATAGAAATTTTTTTTATCTTTATTTTCCAGTTAAGATAATTTTGAAAAAAAAAAAAAAATAATGATTTGTATAAATTATGATAAACTCCGGATAAAGATGCATAATTATTATTATTGAGCAAAAATAAAACTAACCATTCAATTGTAAAGTTAAAATCCACATCTTATTTTAAAGATGTTTATTGATTTATTTATGTTTTGGGAATACAAATCAATTTCTTAATCATTTCTTTTATCTGCAATTTGCTTCTTCTTTTTTCTTTTTTAAATAATTATAGATTTGTTTTTCCTCTACAAAAATAACTGTTGTTTACGAAAGCTAGAAATTTCATCATTTTAATTTATGAGGATAGTATCTGTCAATATTTTTAATAATATTTATTTGTGTGCATAAAGGTTCCTACTAACTATTATAAAAACAATCATTTGGTCTTTCAAGATTGTAAATTACTCTTTATATAAGTCTTATATTTAGGCTGAGAAGAAACTGAATTGGCATATAAAATGTGCAGATTGATGTATTTCTTGAATCATAATCAAACTCTATTAGAGTTATATTTAGGTTGAGAAGAAACTGAATGAGCATATAAAATGTGCAGATTGATATATTCCATGAATCATAATTAGACTCTATTAGAATGGTATTTCTTTTTCTGTAAAGTACCAGATATTGATATCAATTTTCTGAAAATTTGTAAAACAGATCTTAATTTGCTAATTTTATTGTAATTCTGTATCATAATGAAATATTATATGTAAACAATTATGAATAATTTTCAGTCCTATTTTCCTTTTAAATAAAAGGAAAACTTACTGGAAACTTTGTGTAAATCAAAATATTTTATGGGATAATACACAAAAGTGTGATTTCAGCACATTCTGTGATGTGATGTATTGTGGCTTCTCCTTAAATGAAGTCAAGAATATCTCAGCATTATGTCCAGGTAAACCTGTTAGCCACTTTATTTTTCATTCCCCACTCTAATTTTTCCCATATTCTGCTCCATCCCATTTCCACAACATAATCTTTGTCAACTCTATAACCTTTATATCTAAATCCCCCTTATCTTTTCCCAAACCCAGCATAAAAATTAATAATTCACTTTCTGTATATATTCACTTTTTTCATATTTATTCTTCCATAACTTTATTATATGTACCCTTTCTGTTTTCAAGCATTTACATTCAATTAACAAATGCCTAATATTTTTAATTCCTTCCATACATAATTTACAAAATAAATCACGCATATTTTTCCATTTACATGTATATTCTCTTGTAGCTAAAGATCCCATTCGAGCCTTAAACAATAAACTCCTTTCCTTACTATTATCATATATTAACTCACATCTAATATTCTCTTTATTTCTATATATATATTTAAACTCTTTTTACTCTCCATACCATTTCTCCATCTCTCTAACTCCCTATTCTTTATTAATAAGTCTATTCTTTTATCCCATTCCTTACTACTATAACACTCAACACAATCACCTTTTCACAGTTATTTATCAGATATATTTGCTGGTTCACATTTATTTAGTGGCAGAAATTGGAACTAAAATTATCTTTTAAAAAAAAATCTGAAGATGTATCTTACAGATATCATACAAATGTCCTTCAAATTTTCATATACAAAAGAGCTAAAATTGCCACTGATTTGTTGATTCACTATACAAAAGAAAGTGACAAAAGCACTGATTAATAAATTCTTTACACTCGGGCTTTGAGAGTGAGCCTTTTTTGTCATTTTCGAAAGAAAAATTGTAATTTTTAGTAACACATTTACATATTTATCCTTATTTGTGCTACATATTTGTAAAATATTTACTTTACATCAAAAAATACATGATTACAATAAGATATTATTTGACCATGGTTGTTTTTAAGAAGACAAGGATTTAAAATCACAATTCCAAAAAAATAAAAGTAGAGATTGATTCACTGAAAAACAAATGCTTTCATATATACTGATGAAATTTTTGTAATGTTTTAATAATAATGAATGTAATTTTAAATTTTCAAACAGAATTTTGTTTTATTTTACATCTAATCAAATTTTTTATTTCAATTTTTAAAATGGAATTTAAATAAAAAATTATTTATTCAATAATTTGTGTAAATTAGTGAAAGAATCTTTTTCATTATCTATTCACTTTAGTACTTTACATTTTTATTTTGCAATGTTCAAATGTCTTTCATTTGTAAACTTATATTTTTAATAAATAATGTAATGATTTTCAAAATATGACATAGAATAGAGATTAAATTGTCAAAATAAAATATTGCAAATATAACAAAATTGATAATAGAGTCTTTTGAATTAAAAATGGTCAGAGTTTGGTGATGAGTAAAACAACCACATACAAAATAATCAACACAAGATAAAAACTTATTTCAAAAGTATTTTTTTCTAATTTTTTTAAATATGTATGATTAACTTGCAATTATCATAATTAAATTTTATGAAATATCATATTTTAGATTTATATTTTAAAGGAGTCATTAGAAATATATATAATATAGTGAATTCAGTTTACATTTGCTAAATTCATGTCTAAATTATTTTTAAAAAAAACTTTTAAAATATATATTCTAAACTGTTTCTATTCCCCTCTATAGAATTCTACAATAGTAATGTTAAAGGAAATTTGGACACTGATTATATAAATAAAGAAAAAGTAAGAGTGGAGTCATAAATATAATTTTTCTGACTTATGACAAAGAGCTTTCATATATACACCTGGGTGTCTTTTTACGCGGATTTATTTAACGCGATTTGAAGTTATGCGATTCACGTTTCTCCGGAAGTCGAACTTCGATAATGCGCTATTACTTTAAATAATAAATTTTGCGTATATTGAAAGTAATAGCACATTACTGGAATTCGACTTTCATCTTAGTAATTTCAATATTTTCAGTGCTTTATAATAGTAAGATTTTATGCAATAATGAAATTAAAATCATGATTTCCACATTTTATGTATACACACATTAAATTTTATAAGATTATAATAATAGTTTTAACAAGGCTGTAAACCTTAGCAATGAGCATCTGAAAAAATCGTCACTAGGGACTAAGGTTTACAGCCTTGTTAAAACTATTACTGAAATAATAGTGAGCGTTTAATAAAATTTATAATTTCAAGATTATAATGTAAATTTGTTCAAACATTGTGCATGTTAATTTTGCATTTTAAATCACATTCTGTTTTTGCTTTTTAAAAAAGAACATAATCAATTATTTATCATTTAGTGTCCACAAGTTTATTTTTAAAAGGTGAGTAATAGCAGTGGGCACAATTAAAATTGAAAATTAAAAAATTAAAGACAAAAATAAGCATTTAATTTTTAATTGTTAGATTAATTACTAATTACGTTGCCACCAGAAAACCATTAACACAATGTGAGAGTGACGTTGGCACTAGTTGTATTTCCTTTTGGGAAGAATCTGATTTTTTACCAGTTTGCAAACGAACCTGTTTATCGGCAAATAGTGATAATAACTAAAACGTGTATAAAAAAGTGTAAATTACTGTAAATTATGCATAAAAACATATTGTTTTGAATAAAATTAAATATTATAATTAAAAAAAGGTGGTCTTGTATCAATTTTTTTCAAATTTGAAATTTTTTATTAGTCATATTTTATTTCCTTATTTTTTTTGCGCGCGAATTTTAAAGTAATTTTACATTGGTACTTTGCTTTTACGCAATTTTTGAAAAATCACAGTCCATATCCCCCCCCTTTTCAAGGTAAGTTATGTCTATTTTTGTGTGTGTTTTCTGAGGAACCTATCTATCGCATAAAATGAGACCCATGTGTATATATATAACAGAAATATGTGAAATATTTTTATTTTGTTTTTGCATTTTGAAATTTTATATTATTTTTTATTGGCATCCAGTTGTGGACTATAAAAAACAATGACAAGAATTTTGTTAAGGGGATCTTATGATTTGTTCTCTTAAGTGTAAGGATTTAAAGGAACCAAATAAATTAAGTTTTTTATGTTCACTCTATTATTGTCATTCCACCAAGTATTACTATGGGATTATCTTATTGTTAATAAATATGAATGGATTTCTCACCAAGTTATATATACCTTTGAGTTTAAGGCTAACAAAACATAATCATTTTTTTAGATGTCTGATAGTTCTTAACTAAGACAACAGATAAATATACTTGAATACAAGATAAATATGTGTAAATATTTTATATTTACAATTATAGCAGATTATATATATTATGATCACTATTCACTAGGTACTTTGATAACAACAGCCAAGACAATAAATCATTGGCTACTGAAGACAAAACGTGCCAAGAATCTTTGGTTATTGACCTCAGTTATTAAATGTTTTTTATTTAGATATCTACATCTGTTTTTTATTCCAAATTACATAAGCCTGTGCAGGTTGGAAGAACTGTCAAATAATAAATGTATTATTGTAAGGCTAGACGAAAAGGGAAGAGACATTCTAAGCAGGTTACTAGTCTGTCTGTTAGAATGAGAATATTAGTTATTTAACTTAATGGTTTCCAAATGCAGATAATTCAGTTTTATACTCAAATAACTCCTTAGTGTAATGAACGATTAAAGGATTTTTTTGTATATGGATGTAAAAAATGCTTTTGATTACCCCAAATAATATTTATGAATTGTCAATGAATGATGAATGTCTATGTGAAAATTTAATTATGAAGACAAAAGTGGGAAAGGATATTGGCATATGGATAAGACATAAATTGAATATTATAAATTCATTATTGAAAAATGCTAAGTGGAAATAGATATGAAAGCACCTAAATAAAGATACCACAGATTTGGATATACTTTGATTAATAAAAAATAATGTAATATGCTTAATAGCTTCGACAGTAGAAGTGATCATGACTTGATGAAATGCAAAGATAGAGAGATTAAAAACTATTGAGAAAAAGAATAATGAAAGTTAATATCTGTAACTTTTAAAAACAATTTAATAATTGAAACTAGGTCTCAAAAGATTGTTTTAAAATATTAATAGACTTTGAATATAATGCAGATTTAAAAGAGGACAAGGAGAAAATGACTGATAGTCTATTAAGAACTGTGACATAGCACAATACAAGAGTAAATTTTTAATTAAAACAAGGCAACATATGAAGATAAAAATGAATATAAAAATATTTTCAAATGATCTATTTAGAATAATTGAATATATAGCATTCTGTAAAATGAAAATGAATTATTGATGATATAAGGAAATGTGACTATGAAGTAGCAAGGAAAGGTATAGAAAAGAACAAAAGCCTCAGAAGTATATAAAAAATCTTGGTATTAAAACAAAAGTTTTTTTAATAAAAAAAGTATAACATTATTATTATAATCAAAATGAGAAAGATGTCATGAAGCATATGAAAGAATTTTAGAATAAGAAAAACCTAAATGGTAATAAAGAACAATAAATCAAACCAATCCACGAATTATGATAATATATTTTGAAATTCAAAATATTTTTAAATGAAGCGATAAAAACATCAGTAAATGAGAAAATTATTATAGATATTTTAAGGTTGTGATTATTTATTAAGCACATAGGGAAGTATGTAAATACTTTTTAAAGAAAGACTTTAACCTTTACCATATGCACCTTGAATGTTTATAATAGTCAAATGATGTTTTTTTTTTTTGACACTAGAGGGACCTCTCAAAATTGCGATTTTGGGTTGAGGTTTTAGAGATCTCTTAATGTTTGACTATTATAAATGTTCTAGGAACATATGATAAAGGGTAAGGCATTTCTCTAAAAAGTATTTATGTAGGTATTTTAAAAGAAATATATGAAAAAATAGGGGAATTGTTGATAAAGTGAAAAATATAAAATCTTTACACTCTCATCCCAAAATACTTAAGATTGGCCTACATAATTGAATTTAGGTACAAAGATAAGATGGTCCCTTTTATCTTTTCAAAGTCTCTATCTTATGCTTTGGAATGAGTTGCCTCACTTTCAAAAAAATGTTGATTTAATATAACAATACAGTGCATATGTAAAGAATTGATTACTTTTTGTTTAGAATCGCAAGTTGAAATTGCACTAGTAGCTCTATGAATCAATTACATTAACTCTAACATTCCTGAATATTAACTTACAGTAAATATTAAAATTTCACAAATAGTTAATATGTGTAATAAAAGTAAATGGAAGTAAAGTGAAGAATATAATATCTTTATACTTTCATTCCAAGATACTTAACATGGCCTATATAATTGAATTTAGGAACAAAGATAAGATGCGTGCTCTTTTCAAAGTCTTTCTTGTGCATTGGATTGAGAATTTCCTAACATTCATAAAAAACAATGTGATTTAATATAACAGTACATCACATGCGAAAGAAGTTAATTACCTTCTATTTAGAATTAGACTTTGAAACTGCACCAGTAAATATATTAATTAATACATAAATAGTAAATATATGATTGGAAGCAAACAAGTGATAAGTATTTTTAAAAAAAATACAAAGAAAAGTATTAGAAGTTTCTACCCATCACTCTTGTAACAATTTTTACCAGATTTTTACTAATATCATAACAATTTATCTAAAGAAAACTTTTGTTTTAAAGAAATCAGAAAAACAAGTTGGGTTTAGAGATGATATTAACACAATGAATCATATAGAAGTATTAAGATGTTATAGAAAAAAATGACAAACATGAGTTCCAATTGTGTTTTGGCTATATATATTATAAAAAGGCATTTGGTAATATATATATATACTTCAGCAGTGATTAAAGTTTGGGCCTATCAAGATATTTATATGTCCTGGATATTGTCAAATTTTGATGAATTTTCTTGAAAATGCAAGAGTATTGATTGGGCTATCATTAAAAAGATTAACAACTATAATAATATATGTGTCAGTGATTTTTGTTTTCCAAAATTTTTTTATAAAAGTTTTACAGAAAGTATTTTACAAATTAAAATAGAAAACTAAGAAGATAAAAATAAGTAGAGATTATTCAAGTTATTTAAATTTTGTAGATAATAAATTGTTTTTACAAGAGCTATCAGATAAAAGCAGGAAATTAGGATTATGGTCAAATACTCATGAAAGAAGTAAGTAAAAGATAGATAGGAATTAATAGAAAATGTAAACTATAAATACCATGGTCAGATTTTAAAAATACAATAAATATGTCATAAAATTAAGAGAGAACAATGTTCAACATTCTTCAAAATAATTAATTAAAGTGACTATGTTAAGAAAGTACTTTGATTTACTGCATGCTTTGAAATATGTTCCTTTAATATATGCACTGTTTTATCTTCAAATCAATTATAAAATCAGAATATATTGATGTAATTTCAGTATAATTTTAAGACATTCCAAACAATCAGAGACTTAAGGTCCCATGCTAATATATAGTATTCATATTCTGCATTATAACATGTTGCTAAATTGAATGCTTAAATACAATTTGAGTTAAAGTATAGATGGCTCAGTCAGTACTTTTTCATTTAATAATGGGCTTGTATTAGTTTATATATTGATTACTGGATATTTATGGTAAGATCTGTTTTAATTTCATTTATGTTTGAACTATTACTTTTGGAAGCATTATATGTATAAACATGTGAATGCATCAATTACAAATGTGCCTTTTTGAGTAAGCATATAAATAGTTATGACTGAATGAATTATGAAATATATTCATTTAGGTGCCATTTTTATATAATAGCATATATGGATTAATGATTATTGTCTCATCATCATCAAATCCCAGAGTTTGAGTACTCAAAATATTCAACATGATGAGGTAGTAACCTGATTTATTATCACTTAATAATCTACTTTTTAAATCAATCTACATAATGACATCAATTTATATATTTATTCCATAAAATATACTTTATTTCAGAAACTACCATCTCTCAGTTCCCCCAAAAGGCCAATTTCACCTTACTATTTTCACTTTCTTATTTTCTTCTTATCACATTTCAAATTTCTATCACAATTTTGATAGCATGAGATCAGATATATGAAAAGTATAGGGTTCAGGACTGAGTGTACAAACAAGAATAAACAATGTTTGGACATCAGGAACAGTTTTTAATTAATAACAAAAATTTAATAATAGTTAAATAATATGATAGAATACAATGACTTGAAACCATGATAAATTATATGAAGCACAAACATACTTGTTATACAGTTTCAACAATGTAGTCTCAGGTATATCTCCACTGCCAAATTTATTAAAAAAAAACTAATACAAGTTTTAAAACAAATTATTATTTTACTAATTCAATATATATATATAAAATCAAGTCATACATGATTTTATATTATAATATAATATATATATATAAAATCAAGTCATACATCATGTGACTTAACTTAATAAGCTTGGAATTATAAACTAAAATAATGAGTGTGCTAATAGACCCATATATAGCTATCTAAGTTAGATAGCTGGATTTGAAGACATATAGGCATCTAAAAATTTCAGATTTTCTACTTAATAGTTACATATCAGATAAGTGCTCACTTTGAGTTGGTATTTTAGATCTAGTATCTGAAATATTCTAGTGTCTTACTAAGGATAGCCAATAGCTTGAAACCGGTTTGAGAATGGGGAAAGTTTCTAGATAGAGATTTTAAATACTTCTTTTATGACATTTATCAATAAAGCTTGTTGGACTTATTAGCATGCTCATTATTTTATTTTATTATATGTATATTATTTATTTTATTATATGTATATTATAAGAAAAACAATATGGACAATTTAAAACTTGAAAATTGGCCATATTGTCATTAACTAAGCACCTTTTAATTGTGAATAAATACACAAACTTACTATTTTTTTGATGGTAAAAAACTTAGTTTGCTAACTACATTGACATTTCAGACTAGAAGCAATATTACAGCTAGAATGTAAATATAGCATTATTAATTATAAAATCTAATTAATTAAGCAAAAAATGAAATCTGTATTTCATTTTAAACAATTTCTATTAAAACAAGCAAAACTCTCCATACAGTAGTGCCACTTAGTTCCAACCAGAGTAATCAATGGATGTCAAAAAGCTTGTGCATAATATCCCCATCTAGTGCCTACTCATCCAATATCCCCAGACTAGTTTCTGGCTTGTGACCTTGAGCTTTGGATTTGAGAGCACTGCACCTAGATCTTAGGATCTAATGCAACCCTTCAGCAATTCATTGATTACTATGGTTGGCATTGAGTGGCACTTTTGTATGGAGAGTTTTGCCTGTTTTAATAACAGTTATGTGCTAGCATAAGAAATGGTGATCATGTGATAACAATTTTTATGTTGATGATTAATTAGAAATCAATAATTATAAATATTAAATGTTAAATGAAGACACTATTAATATTTATGAAATAGAATTGAAATTGATTAATTTCTAATTATGAATCAATATACAAACATACCACTTTGCATTGGCAAATTATAAAGAATAGAATGCATCCTCTTTTCTTTGTGATTTGGATAATAGTAAGCTTAGTTTGATGTTTTTTCTTTAATTTTAATTATGATTTCATAATTAATAATAATTTAATTACATCTGGCTTTAATATTGTTTTCATTCAAAAATTTCAATTTTATTAACACTGTAAGCTTATTACCATCAAAAGCATAAAGAATTGATGGTTCATTATATTCTTTACAGTTTACAGATCCAGAAGTCATAGGTTTGCATGTCTATTCTCAATTAGAAGAAGAATTAGTGCTTATTTAATATATATATATATGAGATATTTACAATTTAATATATATATATATGAGATATTTACAATTTTATAGAACTCCACACATAAAAATATACATAGTAATTATTAAATAATAAATATTCAAAGAAGATTTTTATCTATACACAGAAGAAAATTAATTTTTAAAACAATTTATACCTGCACCCTTTAAATATTAACAAGTAAATGAATGTAACACACTACTAAAATATATTTTAGGCTATCATTACTATAATACATATAATTTTTATATTTGTAAAATTTGTTAGCACTTTGGGAAATTCTATAATGGACTGATTTCATTAAAACTGAATTTTTCCTTTATAATAAAATTATTATATATAATAAAATATTTTATATCAAAATTAATATAAAGAAATGAATATTTATCTTAAATATATAAAAGTCATTGAAATTTATATTATTATTCATAATATTGATATTCTAAAATAAATTGCATTAGAATATATCAACAGTAGCAAATGACTCTGTTGATGATCAGATGTTGTTGCTGAGCCAAAATGTCCTATTGCGTATGTATTACGTTAGATAACTCAAACATATATATATATATAATTTTTAAAAAAGTATTACCATATTATTTGAACAGAGAGATTCATTACTATCCAGCAGGTAATTGGATAACTATTTGAAAGAGAAAAAAAAATCACATATTAATTTCACATTACTAATATAAGATTATTGGGCCAAAACATTCTTTATAACAGAGCTAACAAGCATTACTCATGGACTGTTTGAAAACCAGGGTGAGCTTTTGTGTGATTGCCCTAGAGGTTTTGATTTTTTTGAGTTAAAAAAATCAACAGATATTTTAATTCTAGCACTAATCAATAATTTTAATGGTGATATTATTATCTGGTATTTTTATTGTATACCTGTTTATTTTTTCAAATGTAACCATTTTGATTCATTATGCATGCTCCAAGCATTCATGGTAAATATGTCAGCTATAGTTATAGCTAATGGTAGGATTCTCCAATAATTTAATGTATGCACTAATATTTATTATTTTAAATACTGCCCTCAAATAATTTTTATTGTTAATGCAGTTTTTGGATTACTTAGATTGGATAGTCCTGCTCTTTAGGTTAAGCAATTAAATTTGAATGTGTTTGTTTGTTTAATATTTACTATTAAGTTGCCATGACAACAATTTGAGATGGTTGACTGTTATTGATATTGGGATTGTCTAAGTGATGACTGGTTTCTAATGGTTAAAAATATATGTATACTGGATGGATAATTAGCTAAAGAGAAAACAATGATAGGAATATACTAAAAGGTATAAGCATTTTGGGATAATGAATATATACATACAATTTGTATATAATGATGCTATTTTTTATTTTTTTTTAAGAAACGACTATGATTAATAAAAAATAAAATAATAATGAACTAATAATAACCGCCATTTCAAGAAAATAGCACTTGCCGTATATTCTCTATAGAAGAGCTTCCTTATATAAATAAAAGCGTCGACCAAATTTAAGCCGAACTGATCGAGAACCACGTTAAAATTCTTATCTCTACAATGACGATAAACACGATTATGATTTATGAAACATCTTCTGCCCGTGAAAATATTCATTTCAGCAATTTATATACTGTAAACAAATAGAATGTTTTAAACATATTGATTTTTTTTGAATATTTATTTATAATTGTATATATACTTTTTAAATTTTTTCTCAAATTATATAGCAGTTTAATTAATTGTTAGTTTGTTATGCTGGATATTTAAAAATAAATACAAATTATTAATTCTAAGACCATATGAACTGTTGAAAGATTTTTATATATTTTGCACATTTCGTAAATATAATTTGTTTTTATTGAATTTCATTATATTTTGTTATAATTCATAAAAAAGGATTTATAATGTAATCACAACTTTGATATTAAAGCTTATTTACTATGTAATAAATAGGAATAAAAATATAAAGTTATTAATTTGTGTTATTACGGTTTTTATTTATTTTTAGCCTGATTTTAATCTATTATTTGTCTAAACATTTTTCGTATATTAAATCAATTATTGCTTTGCAGATTAAAAATACAAAGATTAATGTAAACTATAAAAGATTACGATTCGGAATTTCACTTAAGCTCGATTTCTAACTCTAAAAGAGAAAATAATTGGTTCTAAACACTGAATAGGCTGAAATAAATAGATATAAATCCATCCTTATCTTTCTTGTCAAAAGTTTTTATTAGGACATTTTTTTCAGATTTAACTCTTTCAATTTTTATTGCTGGGTACTATGTTTAAGATATCTCACATAAAGTTTTAAGACAGCAATCCATGAAAAATACTAGAACACCTGCATTTTATTATTTAAATATTTTGCTCGCAAGCACTGTGAATCAATCGTTGTGAAAAAACTTAATAAGGTCTTTCTACATAACGTTAAAAGTATTATAATAAAGGATAGAAATATATGATATATTTCAAATAGCTTAATGTAGGGTTAAACTTTTCTATAACAGCAATCAAATTAAGACAAAGCAATACTTATCAGGCTTGCCCTATATTAGCTGATGAATTTAAGATTTTTCATTCTAATTTTATCCTTTAGCTAAAAATAGCTAATGCTTATATATTGATTTAAACTAGGATGATGTCTAGGTTAGCTTTAGCCATTTTCTGAAATAAAATAATTCTGCTTAACCTGACCCACATTTGAACCTTGGTTGTGAGTGTAGTAGGTAATAGTGCTATTATGCATTGCTTCATTACTAATATATAATATCATGTTATAATATGATCTCTTGATATTATAAGGTTGCTATGACTACCTAAGGTGAATACCATAAATTAGAAATTAACATTTAATTAGAAAGTGAATTTTATGCTAAATCATTGTTTCAAATGGAAAGTGAATTAACATTAAGAAAATTCAGAGTGAAGAAATTGTGGGCATCAGCTGTCTATCTCTTTAATTATACCAAGAAACCCCCAAACTAGGATTCAAAAAATCTTTATGTATTAAATCAACATTACTAGGAGCTGTTGTTGTTATTGAAGTTCAACAATATAAATTTGGAATTTCAAAAATCTTACACTTTTCACTTTTCAGCAAAAAAACTTTTATTATTGATTACAGTTTCGACTGTACCATGCAGTCTTTTTTTTAAGCTTATCTATCCTCCATTTTACTCTAAATGGAGGATAGATAAGATTAAAAGAAGAGAATAAGATCTGATGAAGACTGCATGGTACAGTCAAAACTGTAATCAATAATAAAAGTTTTTTGCTGAAAAGTGAAAAGTGTAAGATTTTTGAAATTCAATATTATATATGAAGGCAGCAAAAACAAAGGAGGAAGAAAAGAATTTAGAAGGAATATAAATTCGGATTAGCATCTAGTTTTTTATCTTTTATTCTTTTTTTTTTTTAAAAAATATTTATCAGGAACTCGGTTTTTTTTTTTTTTTTGTAACTTAAAATGTTGATCCTTTCTTGAAAAGAATACTTATTACTATTAATGTGAGGTATTACTATTAATGTGAGGTTAAAGTTTGCTAAAATAGTGATTACAGTTTTATTTGTTATAACAATTTTGATTTAGTTAATATTTTACTGAAAATAAGGTTCTTCTATTTGTAATACAAAAATTGAGAAAAAATGTCATTTTATTCTATTCTCCTTGCAATAAAATTCTGTTAAATTATATACTAAATTTACATTCACATATTAAATCAATGTGCGTGAATCGTAGCTTTACTGAATGTAATGATAATGTTATGCTTGCAAATAAAGTTTATATGTATGGTATATATAAGAATAGTTTTAAGGATATTTATGTTTTGGAATCCTATGTTAAAATTAATATAAATGTTAAATCAAGGATATTTAAATTGAACAAATATTTGGATATAACTTTCAATTTTCTCTGTGAGGATTGACTATTTAGGAACTGCAGATGAGGAATTAATTTTGAATTCTGACATCAACAATATTGATGAGGCAACATATGATAGTACAAGGAATAATTCTTGGAAGCAGAAAGTTTGAGAAGGTGGTGGTGATCGCAAAAGTTGATTTACTGGATGATAAGAATATGCTACAGAGAAGGAAAATGTGTGAGAATGAAAAGTATTGAGACTTACCATTAAGTGATTTAATAATTAAAGTTTATGGAAATATGTTAGCTAGAAAATATAGAAATAAAAATATAAGAATGTATCAGTATGAAGCTGAGATCTTAAATATTGTTAAGTTGTTAAAAAATAACTAAAGATTATAATATTGTAATGTTGATGGTGATAGATGATGGATGTATAGGAATATTGAAGAAAGAGTAGGGTATTTCAGATAGTAAAGTAAAAATTGACAGATAAAGATGATGATATTATTATTAAAATGTGATAGTGAAGTAAATTCAAATAAGGTTTGTGTGTTAATTTGAGGCTGAAATATTTGTGTGAGAATAGTGGCTTCAATTTTTTATATATATTGATAGTGTAAATAGACTTATTAAAGAGTTATATTATATTCATTAAAAAGGAGAAATATAATGATAAATGGAATTAATTTATATATAATGATAAATGAATTTAAACTACAAAAGGGAATGGTATATATTTATAAAAGTAAAGATGCAAGATAGGAAATAGATATGAAAAGAAAGAGAATGTTTAATAATAGTTTTTATTAGTCATTCATTAAACTAAAGATTATCCACTTAATGAATAATGTTTCTGTAGTTTAATATTCACTACATCATTCTCACTATGTTCTGAGCTAGCAGATGAGTGTTGGTTCAGCGTGAAATGTACACCTTGGGGATTATGCATTTTTTTCACATGCATTTGGTCATATGTTTATGATTGCACCTCTCCACAAGATGTTAAAACTGAATAAAAACCAATCCCTTCCATGCATGAGAGTAGTAGTAAAAATTATATTACATAAACATTATTCATTAAGAAGTATGTTAATTTCTAAGCATTCAAATAAGACAAAAGATATTATGGCAAATGGTAGAATGATAGTAGATGTAAGAATAGAAAATACTGTTTTTATAAAGGGGGATGATGGTAAATAATTATAAGAAAATGTATGTAAATGAAAGGCCAAGAGGAATAGTTTAAAATTTGGTTTTATAAATAGACAAGCAAATAGTAGAAATATAAATAAATGGATACAATTGAAAATTTTTATAGAAGAAAAATTAGTTTTGAAAGCAGTGGTTTAGATATATTTGAGAAATGAAGAAGAATCACATCTTCGGAAATAATAAAACAAATCCACCGTTCTTTATTAATGTTATAATACTTATTTTATTAAACCTCATCAATATCAATTTTCTTCATATCTAAAATATATATATATAAATTCATGAATACACAAATAATTTTATATATATCTTTTAGTTCTGAAGAAGATTGTTGGTCAATCGAAACTATCAGATTAATGAGGTTTAATAAAATAAGCTTTGTAACAGTAATAATGGATTTGTTTAATTATTTATAATTTTATCAGTGCATACAGAAGAATATAATGTGGAAAGAAGAATATAAATCTTCAGACATATGAACATCTTAGAGAAAAATTGTAAATAACATATATGCTAGATTGAAATTAGTTAAAGAGAAATGGCTATATGGTACAATATATTTAGCTATGAAAAATAGGAAGGATTGAAAAAAGATTGGAATGAGAGTACTTGTATGAGTTAATGCAGTGGGAGAGAAAGATACTCCAGAGCCAGATCATATCCAATTCTCTCACTATTTGGCATTCACATTTTTGATGAACTTTAAAGCAATAACACCACTCAAAAATTTTTTAATGAGTTTAGAAAAAAGTAATTATAAAATGCTAATTTGAGATGACATTAATAGCCATATTAATGGAATTGATGGAATGGAGAAAATGAATAAAGCATTATTAAAGAGGATTTGTGAGAAGGTATGGATAGAAAATTGGAAATTTAATTAAGGCAAGGATAGAAAGGTTATATGATTGAGGCAGAATCTGGTGTATATTGTTGATTACGTGTTATTAGATAATGAAATGTGAAAATTTATTTTTTAAAGTAAAATGTTTGATGAGGAAGAAACTGGATGTAGACATGATCATAGTTTTATTTAATGAAATTAGAAGTATCTGAAAGACCAAGAAATAAAATTTATATAGAAATGGGTGGCAAATAAGCAAGTAGATTAAAGTGACTAAATTTAATAATATTTTGATGGTGAGTCCAAAAGTTTTGAAGAATTGTTGATATGATAAAGACACTCAGAAATTAATTTTTATTTAGATCAATAGGATTAATAAGGGGAATGAAGGGATAAAACTTTAGAAAGTATGAAAGAAAGAAGAAAGGTGTATATTATATTATTATGATATTGTTAAGAAGCAAGTGCAAAAAAGAAGTAAAAGTGAGATGAGATAATTACTTAAGAAAAAAACAAACAAATAGAATATAATTGAGATGGAACTAGGATGACATTAATAAGAAGTTATTAGAAGAAATTAAGTGCTGCAAGAAAGAGTTGCAAAAAATTTTGGAGTTATATGAAGAAAGGGAAGAAGAAAGAAAAGGATTATATTATTAGATGCAGGCAAAAGTGAATGTGAGAATCAGGAAGAATTTGAAAAAATATGCAATGAATTTATCATAAAAACCTTGGGTGAATGAAAGTTTATAAGTGAATATGATTTATTAGAGGGCTTAATTTATAGAAAGATAGGTAGTAATGTGAATAGAATTGAATAGACATATAGGCAGAGTGAAAAAAGGAAAAGCAATAGGACTAGTTTGTATAGCAGTTCAAATGATATTAGATATAAGAAAATATAAAAGGCTTAGTTTAAAGAAAGTTGTTCATAAAATTATAGTTGATAATAATATTACAGAAGGGAAGGCTATAAGAAATAAATAATTGTGTAAAGGAAAGTGAAATAATTTTAAATTCTTAAATAAATATATATCAGTAGCAATAACTTCCATTGTTCAGAAAAATATTTACATATATCTCAATGAATAGAATTAGGATTTGAATGAAAGGAAGTGAAATTTTGAGATAAATTCATATTGGTTTTTTACAGACAGAAGAATAAAATATAATTTATTCACTGTACTTTATTTGTGCGAAATGTCTTGTTAGGAAAAATAATCCATTACCTAATAACATTTTTAGATATAGAAAAGGTTTATGATAGATTGGATAGAAATAGGTTATGGAAAAATCTTGAAAATATGGGAATAAACTTAATATTGTTAAGAATAATGAAAAATGTTTACAAGAAGAATTTTTATAAAGACTAGTTGGGGAATATAGAATCACAATCATCTTTATGATTTAATTTGTTTTGAAGAGAATTAGAGTTTTAGTAGAAAGATTAGAGGTAGGAGTGAGGATTTGTGTATAGGGTGTGCCACTTTTGTAAATAGTAGAATATATGAATCATTATTAGAGAAATGTGGATGCTTAGGAGGAAGTATGAACATTCCATTCAAAAATATAACTTTAAGATTCTAATATTTAATGGTAACAATAAAACTGAATAATGGAAAATGGGAGATGTTTATCCTGAAGAAGTGAGGAGTATAGTTATTTAAATACTTTATTCAATAGAAAAAAAGAAATTATATAATGTGTTGAGAATTAAAGTTGAGAAAGAAAGCACAAATTATAATGGGATTAATTAAAAATCTTATATGTTTTTATATAATAATTATAAGACATCTAGAATTATTTGTAAAGAAAGATGGTACATCTATTAACATAAAATGGTAGCATTGTTTTGGTCAGTAAATTCAGAAATTTTTAGGTATAATACAAAAAGAAATAGATAAATATGCATTACGAAGATTAGTCTGTTTAAAATGAAATGGGGGGGGGGGTAGAATTTTTTTTATTAAGGAAATGAAAATTTTTTTTTTGGAAAAGTACAATATACAGATGAAAATTTAAAAATAAAAATAGTATTTGATTGAATTATGTAAAAAAAACACAAATGTATTAGACAAAAAAAGTTTTACAACATAGAAACTTAATTGGTAGTCAATTTCTCTCCATGTTTTTTATATAAGAATTATGATAAATGCACAAAGAATGCATTACAGGTACATAGATATGAAGAATAAGAAAAGAGAAGATAAGTTGTCTAGAGAAAAAAAAATACATTTATGTAATATCAATAAAAATAGGAATAAAAAATAATTTTTTTTATTAAATATGAAAGAATGTATAATTGATAATACTAAAGGGTCCTTATTGTAAATTTTAATAATAGAAGAAGAATTAGATATCAGGGGAAAACATAAAAATAAAATCAGAATTTGAATTATAGATGTAGTTTGAGCTTTTGTTATATAAAGTGTTGGTAAAGAATCAGAATAAATAGTATGCTGACTGGGATGTATTTTTAGATAGAGATCTCATGGTGCTTAGTGTAGATTTTTATAATAAAATTGAGAAATATGAGTAGTGAATAATGAAACTATCAAACAATTTTTATTAAAAGTGGATAAGAGAAAAAATATGATCCAGGGTTAGAAAAATAAATGACTAATAAGGAGTAAATACTAGCTGAATTTATTGTGGCATGTAAGAATTTTGGAATGGGAAAATATATAACTTGGCTAACAGATTTTCTGTGATTATCGATAGTGAGTTAGACCTCCTGATTTTATTTAAGGCAGTGGTTCTCAATCTTCCTAATGCTATGACTCTTTAATACAGTTCCTTATGTTGTGGTGACCCCCCAACCTTAAAATAATTTTTGTATTCATAACTGTAATTTCTAATGGTTTTAGGTGACCCCTACGAAAGGGTTGTTTGACCCTCAAAGATGTCGTAACCCACAAGTTGAGAACCACTGATTTAAGGAAAATGTATTTCACGACACATCATATAACACTATATGTGGTTATTTAACCGACATTCGTTTCACACAGTGAAAATTGTATTATTTTTCAAAAACATACTCAACTTTAAAGAACAACACATTTTTTCAGTACTATAAACATTTATCATTCTATTGCACATAATTTAAACCACTTTTTGCATCCAGTAGTTTAAGACGAGTTAGAAGATTTATATAGCATGACTTTGTATATAGTAAAATTATTTGGGAAATAATTACAACATTAAAAAAAAACAACTTTTAGTACATAAAGGGTTAAAATTTTGTTAATTATAGATGTGCAAAAAAAAAAGTTAATCAATAATTAAGATTTGATTAACTTATTAAAAGTTAGTTTTTAATATTTAATTTATAATATAAACAGTACCTTTTTTTTTTTTTTGTAAATGAGTCTTTGATAAATACTATTTTTTTCTCTTTATTGTATTTTTACTTTGAAAAAAGAATGAAAATGAAGAACGAATTTAGAGTTTATTGAATAATTGCAAAAAATTAGTTTAAGTGAAAAATGTGTGTATGTTTAAATCTTGATATCATTTATAAAAGAATCAATTTTAGAAAAATGTTAATGATATGTAAACAGAAAAGAATCCATGCTTTTTATATTTATATTTAAATTTGATTTCTTTTTTAATAAAAAAAATATATAATTTTGCTGACTAGAATGTACTAGGCAAGGCATGTTTGTACATCTTCATTAATTAACATCTCTTTCCTTTTTAAAAAAATATCTTTTTTTTTAAATCAATAAATTGTAATTACAAATTTCTGTTGAAATAAATTATATCATATTAAAATTGACAGATTTTTTATTTTTATTTTATGTAAAGATATTTTAAAGCAGTTTTGAAAGAAAAAAACATATTTAATATTTTTTGGGAAGAAAAAAAATTGTATAAAGATATATTTTACTCACTAATAAAAAAAAAACAGTCAATAATATATTTTCTTTACTTTAAAACATATGAAAAAGTGTAAGTAAATGAAATTGGTATTATTTCGTTATTTTTGTAGTAACTTTGGGTCTTCATTCTCAGGTGTTTCTGGTCCTCCTTTTTTTTTTTTTATAAATGAAAACTCGAGAATATTGATATATATCACATCATCTTAACTAACAATGTCCATTAAAGTTTGAAGATTTGCTATCTTAATATAAGCTGAGCACTAATTATATATATATATGTGTGGGAGTATGATGATTTGGACCAATTAAAAATTGCTGATTCAGCACAAAATACATATATTGGAGATCATTTACCTTTTTCACATGTATGTGGCCATGTGTGTTGGTTATATAAGATGGAATGGATAGCTGTAGATAGTTTGAAAGTCTGTGTTGAAATTCCTTCTAAGTATATTAATTTCATTATAGATAATATACTTGTATTTGAATATATATTCTCCTGTATTTATTTATCTATATTAAATCTATTTTATCCATATATTGTATTTCTTTATACTTTTTATATTATAAGTATTGTCTTTTTTAAACATGTTTATTACTAATTATTTATATTTATTTGTTTATTTTTCATTTTTAGTTGTGATTTTTTTGTCAATTTATAATTGTTGTATTTCATTAATTAAAGTACCTTTTTTTTAAAAAATCTTGATGTATTGTATCTGGGTTTTTTTTATGT
Source organism: Epiperipatus broadwayi (assembly GCA_028023455.1). Taxonomy (NCBI): domain Eukaryota; kingdom Metazoa; phylum Onychophora; class Udeonychophora; order Euonychophora; family Peripatidae; genus Epiperipatus; species Epiperipatus broadwayi. The sequence goes on along the minus strand of JAQFVV010006667.1, from coordinate 173,459 downwards.
TTAATGTATTTATTTTTAAACTATATCATTCTGTTTAATTTTGTGTTTGGCATTTATCTTGTTATGCCTTTTTACTTTATTTTTTACGTCTTACACTATCTTTACTGTTTGACAGTATTTATATTAATTATCTACTTTAATTTTCAGCAACATTTAAAACGAAAAAAAAAGTTATTATTTTTGAGATGTTTCGACTATTTTAAGTTTTTTTTTTTGCTAAAATCTTTAAAATAATTTCTTGTGAAAGACGAAGGTATATTTGAAATAGCTGAAATGTTTAAAAAATAATAACTTTTTTGCAACTAAAAAGGTGTTGGAAATAATATCCAGTCTGTCACTTTTTCTAGCTGCGAATTTATTTCAACAGATATTTAATATATTTATATTTAAAATTTTTTGTTATTGCTTGCCTTCATTTATTATTATATTCACTTGTGTATCTGAATTTTTTTATTGCGTTTTCCTTCGTTTTATAATATAATGATTTTGAATAGTAGACATAATTTTGTTTTTAGATTAGGAGGAAAACAATAATGTGTTCAACAAAATTCTTTTGAGTTCTAATACTTACTTTTTATAAGGGGAATTTATTGAGCAAAAATAATGATTTTTTTTTCTATTATAATTAAAATATTTAAATATCTTAGAAATATCTAATTTTGATTGATTAATAAAATAAATAGACTAATTAAAAAAATAACTAGTTTTTCTGAAAAGCTCTCACATTCACTAGATGTTTATAGATATATTAAAAAACCTCCACACTGCCCCATTCTTTTTAAATTCATATAACTAAAGATACAATAAAAGATTCCCAACATACATTTCGTGGTGAACCAGCATTCATCAGTTGGCCCAGGACATCATCTCTCATATCTCTATTACATGAAGAGTATTTATCTATAGTAAATAAAATGTGACAATTTACTAAATGTTTAATAATGAACTATTTATTTATCATATAAATATTAGCAATTTTTATTTATAAATATTAATAATAAAAAGGGTATTTACGTATTAATCCGCCAATGAGATTTCACTTACTTATGTCAGGCAATATTTATTTGAAAAAATGATGACCTATAACTTTATTTACTGAAAATGATACAAACATCTATTAACATGCATTTAAGCATTTTGTGAGAAATTATCTTCTATCATCTAAACTTATAAAACAATTTCAGTTTGAAAAATTGCAGCCTATAACTTTATTTAGTGGACAAATTTGCATTTACGTTTTTTATTTTTTTGCTAGAAATGAACTTCCAACAAATAAACGTTTATCAATCTAAATTTAATACAAGTGGTAATTCTCCTCCCATAATATATATATATTTAACCATGCAATTCGTCAATTACAAAATGTTGTTTCTTAGCATCACTGCTGTGGTGGACTTATTGTTTGGCCATAAAATTAGCAGCAAAAACAGCATTTTGACTAATAACTTCTCCTCATTGGAATATTAACTTACAAAATTAATTAATTTTCTTTCTAAAAGATTGTGAATGTGTTCAATCGGTCTTTATATACACATTTGTTTGTGCTAGTGACTTTCAACACTGCTGGACTAATTATAAATACCAAAAAAAAAAAAAAGCTATATTTGAGAAACTATTGCTACTCTTAATTTGTTAAAATTTCTTTAACTGGGAATAAGTATTTTGATATTTCCTTATAATATTAAAGAATGACCAACTTTACATTTTCTTTTTCAGTAGTGATATTTTTACCATCTTGTAATTTTTCATTATAAGTCTTTTGGGGGAATTTCTCTTTATTTTTATCTAGACCAATAAAAAGATAGTTCTAAAAAGGAATGCTAGATGATTAAAATCTTATAAAATAAAGGAAGACAATATATATTTAAATAGAGTAAATGTGTATTTATGATATAAAAAGTAAATTATTTTGGATCATAAAGTGGAAATTGAAAAAAATAACTGGTAATGCAGATCTCATCAGATAATTTTCTGTGGGTATGAGCCTACATTATATTATTTCTTTCATTTTATATACTTTTAATTGCATTGATAAAATTATAAATAATTAAATATTAGTTTTATTTAACTTAGTCAATCTCACAATTTCAATTGACCAGTGGTCTTTTTCAGAGCTGATATATATATTTAATATATAAATGTAAAATGGTTTTAAAATGAGTTATTTTATAATGGGATATGATATTTAATTGTGCAATTTACATGGCAAGATATTTTATGTATTCATGTGTGTGTCTATATATATATCAAAATATTAATATATAACAAACTAACCAAAGGAAATACATATAAAAACAAAAAAAATAAAGACTTATAAATCCAATAAATAATATAATATTTCAACCAGAGGACTGGTTTTCAAGCTGCAATCAGTTAAGAGCAAAACACAAACAGTAGAGAATGTATTTTATATGGAATGCTTTCTGATATTGGTTTGCACACTTATGAAAAGTAAATTAAAATGACTGCACAATTATTTTCCATACAAAATAACTGATATAATTAGTCCAGAATTTAATAATACATCAAAATTTAAGAACAATACATTTCTTAGGATATTGTTAGAGATGTATGGTAAAAATCTTACTGTATTCTTAAATACATATATTCTGTTACAATATCTCTTGTATAAAGAACTACTTTGATACAAATTAATATGCATTTTTTAAATAACGCTAACCAGTTAACTCTCATTCAGTCCTTTAAATATAATGTTCAACTAATTAATTCTCAGGGTTGTTAAGTAAATCAATCGTAATCATTCAATTTAAAAGATATATAGATTTCAAGTTTATTAAGTTATATTAAGTATTGAATTTCAAAAATTGTACACTTTTTACTTTTCAGCAAAAAAAAACTTTTATTATTAATTAGTTTCAACTGTACCATGCAGTCTTCATCAGATCTTATTCTCTTCTTTTAGCCCTCTCTATCCTCCATTTGATTATATTAGGTATGATAAATATAAAAGGAAATTTTATTGTACATCTTCCTACCTCACTAATTTGTATTTCAGATAGAAATAGTAATAATAAATGGTGTATATAAATTTAATAAATGAATATGTAATATAATATCTTGGAAGTATAGCCTTTTATTTTGACAATATGCAAAGACAATTTCAATAATGACAAACAGATGTATTTAAATATAACAGTTACTTTATTATAATAACAAGTACATAAACAAAATTAAATTATAAGGAATATTAAATGTAATTTTAATTATAAAATTTTATAACAATTTTAATAAATATTACTGTTTGTTCTTTGTTAAAAAGCTAAACTTGGGTTATGATTATGTGTGTAATTCTAAAGTGTTGCTAAGACATAACATTCTATTAGAGAAGGCTGAACAGTATTAAGGCAAAATATAATTGTACTTACAGAAGGGTACAGATGTTTTACAATGTCTTTAATTATCTTTATTATAATAATATATTATCAATCTCATTCTATAAAAGCTGACTAGTTCTTTAATTCTTTTGGAATAAGCAAAATTATTTACATAGCACTCCTAATGCTATACAAAATACATAGCTTCATTTATTATGATATTCATATCTTTTACTAGAACAACTTGCTATGCTTCTTATATTATATTTAATATTTAAAGAATTAATTAGGAGTATTATCTATTAGAAAATATAATTTAGTTTCTTGATACTATAAGATTGCTTTACTGCATAGTATAGTATTTCAAATTATACAGTTTAGAGGCACTATACAGAAAAATATTCTTTAATAATTTAATCAGCTAACTATCAATCTAAGGCTGAATTTAAGAACTAATAAAACATAAAGTCAATTAAACATAAATGGGTCTGCTAAAGTTTATAAATTAGTTTAACTAAATACAACCTGGCTCCAGCATAAAAATAAATCACATATCTTACACTTATACCCAATGTCATAAATAATAATATAAAGTTGTTATCTGTACTTTTATATTTCAATCTCATCTTGAGAACTTTATTATTCATGTATTACAATAATAAATTAATAGTTTATTTAAATGATTCTCCAAATATGTAATCCTATTTTCTCGAATGGTTGAGTATTATCCTGTGGAAATATTTACATTTTGCAGAGTATTCAAATGTTCACAATTTACTGACAATACTTCAATATAAGCACCAACATTAATTAAAAAGCACAAAGTAATTCCTTTAGTAAATTTAAATTCATAGTAACATTTAATATAATAATTTTACAAAATTTAATAAAACACATTTAGCAATCCTATTTCAGATTGTATATTAGCACATTAATCCATTTTAGAATGTTTGCTGATCAATTTATGATCCATTATTATAGGACTGAATTTGCATTATAGTTTTATTTAAAGGGAGTGATTTAATCCTATAGAGCAGTGGCTCTCAACTTTTCTAATGCTGTGACCCTTTAATACAGTTTCTTATGTTGTGATGACCCCCAACCTGTAATTTTGCTATTGTTATGAATCGTAAATATGTTTACAATGGTTATGTGACCCCTGTGAAAGGATTGTTTAACCCACAGAGATGTCATAACCTACAGGTTGAGAACCTTTGCTTTAGAGAAAGACTAATATTCTTATAGTAGGTATTTATCACATATTTTAAAGACAGTAGATTACTAATCCTTTGATTTAAACACACTTAATTTATTTTGTCACATCGTTCAAGCCATTTTAATAATTTATAAGACCGAGCAAATAAATAATAATCCATAGAATGAATTAACTTCATTGATTTTCATCAAGAGTTAGCATTTTCTCAAAAGCTACATATGTTGATTTAGCTTTATAAACAAAGGCAAAACTTCCCATACAGTAGTGCCACCCTGTGCCAAACAGAGTAATCAATGGATGCCAGAAGGCTTGTGCATAAAATCCCTATCCATTGATTACTCTGTTTGGCACAGGGTGGCACTACTGTATGGGGAGTTTTGCCTTTGTTTACAACAAATTATGTGCTAGTATAGAGATGGTGATCATGTGATGTTTGATGATTTAGCTTTATATTGCATAAAATTTCAACTTCCATTAATCCCTAGTGAAGTAATCCATATAGTTTCTAAACAAGTTATTTCAAAATATACATTGATTTAGCTTCATATTGTATAAAGTTTTAACTTTTATTAATCCCTATCCAAGTAATCTATATTGTTTCCAAACAAGTTATTTCAAAATTATTTTGAAAGAAAAAGCAAATGATTTGATTGATGCCATAATGAGCATCCCATAAGCAATTTTTCAAAATTCCATTAATAATTGAAGACAATAAATTAGATTTTTTTGAATATAATATTTAGTAATATCCTTGTTGTTGTTTATATTCAATTTAGTTAAAGGAGAAGATACATTTTGACAACTAGGCAAAATGTTTAAAATGAATTTGTTTACTTGGTTTATGCTGGAGAAGATGATATAGAAATGGCTATTTTAAAAGTTAATTTGATCGGATCTTGGATGCATAATAATTTTACAAAGACTGATTTAATTTTGCCAAGAGATCATATTTATAGCCTTTGGTCAGCTAGTATATTAATTAGTCACCATTACCCACAACTCTTTATGATTTTGAGTTTTTCTGGGGAAAATTTGTCCATTGTTATGATGACACAGAATTGCCACTGATCATCAATTGTCTGGGCTTATTTTGAGTGCATAAATTTCCAGACATTGAATTAAATGAAAGAAAGAAAATAATACCAAACCATTATATTATATCTTAATTTGAATTATTTGTAAAAAAAAAAAAAAAATCTATAATCATTTATTTTTAATAACTAAATAATTTATAATGTCTCTTTAAAGTTCTCAGATATTTTATTTAAATAAATTTATTTTAATAATTAACTTTTGTTTGAATTGTGTGGGTGGCCGAGTGGTTAGCATGGCTGCCTTACAAGCAGTTGTCCTGGAGTTCGCTTCTTGGCTGACACTTTGAACATAAAAAAAAAAAAACTTAATTTACTAGTTTTACATTTATTTTTGAAATACAAGCATAATTCGTATAAATGTAATATAAGTGATTTGACCCACAGACCTTTTCCCCTAGCTAACCACTCCATTTCATATTACCAATATCCATGACCATACACATCCTCATCTCCCACACAAATACTTAATCATTTTTTGGTTTATATTAAGATAGAAAATCTTCAAACTTTATGGACAGGCTTCAATCTACTCCACCCTCCAACTCTTCAGCCATCCATACCATTGCAAACCTGATGATGGTACATCCAAATCCCTTGTTGATGCCAATATTATTGTCATGCTCAGGCTAACTTTAAGTCCCTTTATCTATCATGCATAGGACCTTGTCCATTCAAATACATAGAAAAGGGATGGTCAGGATACAAGCTAAATTGGTAATATTTTTGAAATACAAGCATAATTTATATATTTGGAGTTTAAATATAATATAAGGGATTTGAACATGTGTGTATAGTCATGCGTATTGGTTATATGAGATGGAGTAAATAGCTGGAGGGAAGGCTTGAATGTGTTTAAATCCCTTATATTACATTTAAATTTTTAAGTATATGAATTATGCTTGTATTTCAAAAGTATTACAGATTTAGTCTGTATCCTGCCCATACCTTTTGTGTGTATTTGAATGGACATGATCCTACATATGAAGGATCATAATAAATTAAAGTCAACATATGAGAATAATATTGGCATCAGCAAGGAATTTGGGAGTATCATCATCAGATTTTCAATGGGATGGATCGCTAAAGAGTTTAAGGGTTGAGTAGATTGAAGCCTGCCCATTAAAGTTTGAAAATTTGCTATCTTAATATAAACTGAGCACTGATTATATATATGTGTGGGAGATGATGATCTGGACCAACTGATGAGGGTTGGTTCAGCACAAAATATGTATATTGGAGATCATTTACTTTTTTCACATGTGTGTGATCGTGAGCATTGGTTATATGAAATGGAGTGAATAGTTGGGGGAGGGAAGGACTTGAAGGCATGTGTTTAAATTCTTTATATTAGATTTACATTTATAAATTTTAAAATTGATAAAGTTTTAAACATACAGAAATTACATGCATGCACATCTATATTTTTAAATGGACTGTTAGCTTACTATCTTAGCTAATGTAATCTCAATTTCATAATTATCATAATATATAGTTATTGTAGAAGTGTTCCAAACATTCAGTTTATTATGTTTGATTTAGTGTATCCTAATTCAAATATATTAAATTTATTAAGCGCTAACAGATGATTCACATAAGCATTTTAAGGGGCTTCTATCGAAAGTTTTAGCCTTTCATGTTATTATTGCATCCTAATTTATATATTTTTCTAAAATTTCAACTTATGTGTATTTTTTTCTGTTTGTACATAAAATTCAATTGTGCTTTTCAAATAAAAAAATAACACAGACACACTCTTAAGTAGTGCTATGAGAGATTTTTAAATTTCAGTTTTGGTCATATTATCTGCTATCTGACCAATAATAGTGATGGATTTAGTATGTTTAATTAGAACAGAAAACCAATAAGATTGTTAATTTTTTGGCTATATTAAATAATTATGATGGTAAAAATTAGGTTATTATATATATCTATTAGTTCTGAAGATGAATGTTGATCAGTCAAAACTATTGGATTAATTAAGTTAAATAAACAAGCCTTGTTACAGTGACAAAGAAAAGTGGATTTGTTTCATTATTGGAATGAGCCTAATTATGTATCTTGTTAAATTATCCACTATTTGGTTAAATCATTCAGTAGGTTAATGTACTATTGAAATTTCTTTGTAAAATTATTTTCTCTTACATTCATTACAAATACATGGCATTAAAAATAGTCATAGATCACATGACCCACTATTTTTTATTTGACTATTTATAGTCTCTGCTTTAAGTTTTATGCAATGTTATATTGCTAAGTCTACTAATATATGATTTGGCTGAAGATATCTCAGCCCCATATAGTATTTGAGGTATATAGCTGGGTTTGAAGACCTGTAGGCATCTGAAAATTTTAGATTTTCCATTCAATAGATAACTTTTAGATAAATGCTGGCTTTGGGTTGGTATTTTTAGATATAATGTCTGAAGCTATCCTAGTGTCTCTCTGAGGAGTGCCAAGGCACAAAACCATAGTCAGAGGTTGGGGGGTCCTGACAGAGATATTTTAAATGCTTTTTCTGGCTAAGCATTTATCACAAAGCTTGTTGAACAATTGGCAATGCTCATTATTTACACAGCATTAAGTTCTGTTTTATTCAAAAATGGCATTCACAAATCAAACTCATAATGATTTCTAATATTATAATTATGATTTTATAATAGCTGAAGTATTTCTACCCATACCAAAGGATTCATTTCAGATGAAAACCAAAATGTTTATCTATTTTTAAAATATTTTACACATACTGTGTATGATTGATTCTAGATATATCTCTAACAGAAAACAAAATTATTGTTAACAAAATTAGAACAAAAGTCTATTATGTATAATATTAATCACATTGTTTTCTTGTATTTTGTTACCTAAGGAACTAAACTTTTACTTCCTTTTAATTTTATAAAATTTAATTTCCTGTAACTTGCATTTTGTTAATACAATGTTTTATATCTTCACTCTATTTTTATTTCATTTGCATTATTTATTTTTTGTTAGTTATTTAGAATTGACAGAATTGAATAATTATAAATTGTTTGCAATAAAAATAACATCAGAATGGTATAGTATCAATAACTAACAATCTTATACAAGTAAGTGAAATTAAAAGCAATGAACACACATTTGGCTCTTACTTATTTCAATTATTATTATTATTTCAAAGACATTGGACTAACTTTTTGAGTGTATATTATATTAAGCTTGAAATAAGATTAGAATTTATTCTATTTTTCATATTATTATCTTGTTTAATAATTATGTTCACAAAGATTTAGCCTATATAGACGACTTATAGACAATTGATAACAGTTAAATATATCCTGTGACCGAATATATTCCAATCTTGACTTTAAATTTAAGTTTAATGTTTGATTTTTAATTCATTCAAAGTAGACTGAAATTAGTGTAAATAATTCACCTGCCACAAAGTTTTTATTATTCAAATTTACGTTTCATGAAGTTATAATAGTATATAAAATACAGTAAGTGGTTCCAACTTTGTGAAAATATAAATAATAATGTTTAAACGTATTTTTCATTTGTTTACTAACCAATATTGTAATTAGATTTTTTGGACTCCAAACAAAATTTTAAGAAAGATTATTTTTAATATTTATAACATATACTTTAATACTTACTTAAATATATATAAAACAAAAGGGTCCCTAAGACCCAAGAACCCATACACATTGCAGTGGTTGAATAATAAAATTAATTATTTTTCTCAAATGTTATTTCAAATATAAGAAAATTAATAATATTAAAGCTTATATAATGCAATTTATCTACTCTACTTTTATCAAATTGCTTAGATCAGAGTTTTTAAAATTATTTCATTATATTTCAATTTTAACTGAGATAAATTGTTTGTAGCACTTAATATTAAAAAGTAGATTTGTATTGGATTAAAATACTTTTTGATATCAAGTGACAAAAATTTTTCTGATTGGTCTTTCATCTACATTTTCCACTTGAAATGCTAACCCGAAACTGTGATATATTATAATAATCATCTTTTCAAGAATGGATATTTAGGTCTTTTACTGGTTTAGTTTTTTCTAACTGAACGCATTCATGATAATTTAGAATTGCTTAAAGTAATGTTAGCGTAATTAAATCTAGAGTTACTTATGAGTTATATTTACTCTCATATTAGAAGCTGCAAAGTGAAATAATGAAACTATTTGTATAATCTTTTTTTTTTTCATGTGTCATAGCATCAGCCGGGAAGCGAACCCGCTAACCCGGGACAACTGCTTGTAAGACAGCTGTGCTGTCCTCTCGACCACCAATAATCTTTTTTGGTTTATTAGTGGTTTCAGAAGAAAATAAAAATTTTATTAAAAAAAAAACAACACTAATTCTTTTTTTTTTTTACATAGAATGGAAAAAATTTTCAATTTTTAAAAATGCTTCTTCTTGCATGACTAAGATGAATTTCTTAAAGAAAAAAACATTTCTAACACTAAGTAGGTGTTTTTTAAATCTGAAATATTTTTCCAAGTATAAAATTTAAATGAGAAACAATATATATAGTTTCTAATTTAAATTTTATACTTGAAAAAATTATATATATATTTGATGTTTAATATATACAAAAAATTTTTTTTTTTACATATAGAACAGGAAGATTAGTGAATAACAGAGATAATTAAATATAATTGGAAAAATGTAGAGACTTTTTAAAAAAAATACTTGTCTTAACAATATATTAGACAAGCATTTTTTTTTTAGATTCTTAATTTTCAGTTGAAAATCCTTTTGTTATTTTCGTGACATTTTCAAAATTTTATTTGATAATGCTTATATACTGTTTTACGATTTGCAATCAGATGCTAAATTCTATCTATTGGTTATATCCATAATTGGAATATAGTAGAATGATCTTGAGGTGTTAACTTTGAATAACCATTAGTTAGACTGTTTTTTGATGCCTTGTAGGATGAGATGTTGGTTCATCAAAGGCTATATATTATTTGTTTTATAAATAGTCTTCTCTATATTCTTTTTATACTTTTTCTTTTATTCTCACTTAATTGGTTTTCTTATTGAATTTAATCATTTAAGTTTATAAAGCTCTAACCTTACTTTATGCCATTGGTTATTTTTCTGCATAAGTCATCATCTAACAATAAAATTATGTGTTCATGCATTCATATATTTATTCTTTAATTACATAAATAAATCTTAGCTCTAGTTTTTTCTTTTTTCTTTTTTTCCTAACTAGTATACATTGTCATTGGTATTGAGAAAGCAATGATGGGAACGAATTTAGCATATTAGGAATCCTTAATTGTGATATTGCATGAGGTATTATAATTAACATCGAGTCACTTTGTAATTGGATTTGGAATGCAGGTTTTAGTTGGAAAGTGATTGCCTGAATGATCTGGGACTCCCATGAATATTAGGGACTTTAAAAATATTATCTTAGCATAAGAGACCATTGAACTAATATCAATCACAACTTTATTCAATTATGTTATCTTTGAATAATGAAAATTTAATGGTTGTCATGTTCAATCTCAGCTGATATGGGAACTGTGTTTTTAATAACATTTCACTTCATAATCTACTTTTTATAGAAATTTAATGGCATTCATATTCATAAATATTTTTTTTTACAAGTCTATCAAGTCTTATTAATATAAGATATAGTATTTTCCCCTGCGTGATTTAGTTTTATGGTAACACATTTAAGATCTAAATGTATGTAGATCAATTTCTAGCTGGGAAAGTAAAAAAAAAAACAAGTTTAAACAACTGTTGTGCATAGACAATCACTTTCCTTTTCCAATGTAACATGGCTTCATAAGCAATAAATATCTCATTACTATTAATATTAATAACAGAGTTTAAACATTTGTTTATAATTTTATTGGATGAGTGATTAAAAATAATGTTACTATTAACCAGTAGGTTATAAAATGAATAATACTCATATGAGCCAACAGACTTCTATAACAAATTTCTACAAAATTGTTTTTGTTTTATGATAGCAATACAATAAATAAAGATTCATGTGATTGCAGAGAAGGTCAAAGACATTTTAATTCCAATAATATAAATCTATTGTTGAAAATATATTTTACAATTTCTCTCTCATTGAAATCTTATAGATATGCAGTAATAAATATAATAATGTAATTAAATGTTATACAGGTGACTTGATAGCTTTTTTTTATTAGTCAGTTTTGTTAGTGCTCTATTGATCTATTCTTCAATAACTACTTTTCAGAACAGAAATTATGGGGCCTGGTAACAAAAAAATAAAAATATATGTACAAAAAATAAAAATTATAATAGTTATAAAAATTTTCATGTCTCTTGCATGCTTTATTATATTTCAAAAATTTAAGCACAAAAGATCTTCTACTATGATTATGAAAGTCTGTCAACATACCACCTCTTGTTCATCACCCATAACTTAGTAAGTTCACTGCAATGAAGAGAAATATAACTGGAGTAGACCTAAAAAGTTATGCAATGTTTAATTTTATTGTAAACACTATATTTTGCATTCATTAATTAATTAATGATAAATATTTTCTTACCATTTATAGTTATTTTTAATATTGTATATAATTTATTTGAATAAAACTTTGAAAAATAAAGTTTACCCTATATAATATTTTCCTTTTGATCTCTCTTCAGATGTTATAGATAAATAAGGACAAATGAGTAAACATCTTGCACTATCTTTCCCACTCTATTTAGATTATGAATATGCTAATAATGCTTCTATATATTGCTTTGATCTCTTAGAATAGTTGATAGTTATTTGGATAGATAGTTGAGTTATTTGAATCAATATTAGATGATTCTATTTATGAACTTATAATTAATGAATATAAATTTGTCCAACCTAAGACAGCATATTTAAATTGTAATGTTTTTCTACCTATTGATTATATTTCTCATATTATTATGAAATTTAAATTGAATGTTATATATTTTTCTCAAACAATTCTTCATAAGGAAAACTTGTCTTTTTCTTTCTTCTGTTTCTTCTTTTTCTGCTATATATTTTTATTATTTTTCAAAATGTGTTTTGTAATAATATATTTTTATATATTAGGCACAGAATAAACCACCTGAATAAAAAAATATGGATGTATCGAATTACCAATTAATATCTAGTCTTGAACCTAAGATCGTAAGCATTTCAGACTAATATGTCATGACGTAAATATTGTACTAAAAATAAATTCAAAAAAAAATATTGAAATTATGAAATTGGTTTTTTATTTTTATTTTAAAAAAAGTTTTTTTGTGTGTTTTACTTTAATCTTAGTAAAAACTGCTTTCAAGACATCATATAGTTTTTAATAATTAATCTTGTATAAATAAGTCATTAAATGTATTTTTTCTTCAACATAAACTCTAATTAACTCAATTTTCCTAATTTTAATTGCAAATGTTTTATACCCTGCAGATTTTTTTCTTTTTTGAAAGAAAAAGAGCTGATATATTTTTTTAAATTCTGAAATCTGTTAATTCTTGAATATTTTTGTTGATAAAACTATTAACACAGGAAAGGCAAATGGATTCAAAACAGGTCTTTGAGCTAAACTAGTTATCACTGTGCATAAAATCTGTCTACCCATCATTTTCTTTTCTGATAGTATCACAGTTTTGTGATCAGCTGACCAAAATATTCAAAGTTGTTAGATAGTGAAATTAGCATTTGCAATGGTTTGTTTATGCAAATCTTTCTTACTGCACATAAAAAGAGAAGATAGAGAGGGAAAAAATCAGATAAATAACAACCACATGGAGATGATAAATTACTTTTGTAATTGGAAGATAATCTCAAGTTCTTATATAATACTTTAGCAGTTATTTATTTATTTTACTTCTTGCATAATTTTAAAAATTCTATTAATACAGATTATCACTTGTCAGAGACATCTGGTGATTTTAAATTTAACAAAGTTTGAATTTCCTGAAATAAATTGTTTGCTTATTTTATAGCTTAAAGCATAATTGTGTTTGATCTTAATATGTGTAATCTAATGATTGGTGGTATATATAAATAGTGAAGAGGAATAAAAACTTAATTGTTAAGAAATAAGGATAGCCATTTAATAATATTATTATAGGAATCTCACACATATATAGGAGCGAGAGGAAAACAGAAAGGCAAAAATTAGGTTCAAGAAAATCAGTCATGTCAGTAGCCATAAATAGCAGTAAAATATTATTCAAAGAATTCTGATATAAAATATTTTGAATCATCAGATTATCTCTGGATATAGAATATATATATAATAAAATAAATTCCACAAAAGTATATAGATAATTATCAACTATTATGTAATAAATTTTGGTATAAAACCATATTGATTACTTTGCTAAGCCAGACTTTCGATACGGCTTATCTTTATCCCAGTGTGACTAAAAATGCATCGTATCGAAAGCTTGGCTTAGCAAAGTAATAATATACTAAAATTTATTACCGTAATAGTTGCTAATTATCTACATACACTTGTAGAATTCATTTTATTACATATTATCTACAGTATATACATATTAAAACAGGCAAAACTCACTATAGGTATTGCCGCACACAGCAATCTAGAGTAATTAATGGATGCCAGAAGGCTTTTGCATAAAATTCCTATTTAGTGCCTACTCATCCAATATCCCAAGACTAGTTTCTGGCTTGTGGCCTTCGTCAGTGAGGAGCCTTGGATCTGAGAGTACTGCACCTAGATCTTAAGATCTAATGCAACCCTCCAGCAGCCACCTTTTATCTCCACTTAACTACAAAACTATGAGTCTTAAACTGAAATCACCTTAATGTTTTCAATCCAAGCCCATTAGCTTATACAGCACCCATACATTTTGGTGTCTTTGGTTCTTTAATAACCATAGCCACCACTATCCTATTAGTGAATTTTGTCTGTTTTAAAACAGTTATACACAAGCATAAGAAGTAGTGGTCATGTGAGTATATACATATCATAATTTATTCTTTTATATATATAGTCTAAGTAAGATTGAAACTAATAGACTCTTTCTAAAAAATAAATAAAACATTTTAAACTAACTTTTTTTTTTTTTAAAGTTAAATATTTACTATATTGATAAATGTTTTTTTAAAATTCAAATTTAGCACAGATTGATTTGAAACTTTTTTTTAATTATTAATTATATTTTTAACTTTTTAATTTTCACCATTTAAGAGAAATGAATTTGAAAATCATAATTTTGGATTTTTTTCTCTGTCTCTTCTCATGTTATTAACAATATTTTAAAGTGCTGAAATATTTTAATAAAACAGTAAAATCTGAATTACGTTTGAATTATAAATACATATTTTTCCAGGATTAGATCAATCAGCTTTTGACTTCTGTGGGTATAATGATTTTATTTTGGAAAAAAAAAAGCAAAAGATTGTTAGCAATATATAATAGTTGAGTGTTTTATATATATATATAGACAATATATTCAGAAAGTAGAAAATCATATGTCAATCCAATTAGTTTTCCATAGCAATCTTGATAATATGCTAGAAATCACTTTTGTTTGTTTAATATGTTTTTTTATAATATATATTTTAAACTCCTGTTCATCATTATTATTAACTGTTGAATTCTGACAAATCTTATTGTCAAGTTTTGTATTAATGATAATTGATAGCTTTTTTTTAAGCAGAAAGATTAAATAATATATTGGTAAGAAAGATACATTTTTGTTAAATAATTCAGCTGTCATCAATAGTTTGAATTAAACTTGCTCCAATTACTCATGACCAAATTTATATAATTGTTAAATTTATAATGAATAGCTGGCTATACATTTTTTTTACTATATGTATATTTATAAAGATAATACTGGGGAACCCCTGCTCTTTAAATCTAAATAAAGTCCGTGGAGTTATATGTAATTTTTTGAAAAACAGTGCAATGTAAGCTATATTTTATTAACAGGTATCTATATTCTATTTACTATATATTCACAGTAAGCATTGCAATAATAAATGAATAAAACATCTCTTTTAATTTTGAAGTTTAATTAATGTGGTATCTGCACATTGGATAGTCCTTTTGTTTGCCTCCAATGATTGAGCCAATGTCTGATCAGACAATTTTCAGTAATAAAGTTTTAACAAATTAAGATTTTTTTAAATATAAATATTATATATTTAAAAAGGTCAGATTGACTTTAGGTCAACATGGGTGTGACAAGAATCTCAGCCTCAGGGTGGCCTTTGAGCGTTCCATCATCAGATTTTCAATTGGATGGCTGGTTGAAGAGTTGGAGTGTGGAATGGATTGAAGCCGTATCCATTTAAGTATGAAGATTGGCTATGTTAATATATATCTGAGCACTTATTGCATATATGTGTAGAGATGATAATCTGGATCAACTGACGATTGCTGGTTTAGCATGAAATACGTGTATTGGTGATTATTTAGCCTTTTGACATATATGTGTTCAAGTGTATCAGTGTTATGGGATAGAGTGGAGAGTGGTGGGTCATGTGAAAATCTGTGCTCATATACCCTATATATTACATATATTGATACAGATATATAATAAGCCTGTATATCAGTTATAAGCAATAATATTATAAATTTATTAGAGTATGTGTTTTTATGTTATTCAAGATATTTTTTTTATTTGCTACTTCATTCAAAGCTTCATCCAAAGCTGAATAATAAATCAGTTTAATAGTAAAAATATGAGAAAACAGTTTTTTTTATTTCATTTATTATAAGCTATCTAAATTTTATTAATTATATAATTTAAATTTTAAATTAAATGTAGCTCAATATATATATATAATATTATAAATCGATGTCTGTATTTCTTCAAAATAATATACGCAAATTTATAAATAAATATTTAAAAATATAGTATTTAAAAGCTTATAAAAAATATATGTATAACCGTCACTTAGGAGCGCTCCTAAGTGACGGTTATACATATATTTTTTATAAGCTTTTAAATACTGTATTTTTAAATATTTATTTATAAATTTGCATATATATATAAACAAAGAGAGTAAATCAATCTCTCCCAGGTTATGACTTAAAAGCACTTTAAATGTTGAACAAAGGATCAGGAATAGGATAAACCAACATATTCTTAGGAGTTATGATGTTTATATACATACTTTTGTCAACACTGTTGGTAATTCAAAGTGAAATTAATTTATTAGCCAGGTGGAATATGGCACTTAAGAGTTATTAAATTCATAATAATAAACATCAGAACTCCCAAGAATAGATGGATTTATTCTATTCTTGATCTTTTATTCAACATTTAGAGTGCTTTTAAATCATATCCTGAGGGAGGATGATTTACTCCCTCTGTTTAATTATAAAATTGTAAATTGCTGAGTATATATTATCTTCATACCATTTTCACCTTTCTTATATACTTTAACAATACTATTTTTTTTATTTAAACTTTATTTTTACAGTTTTGACTACCCAGCAGTCATTATCAGAGCTCTCTAAAATTTACTCTTTACATATCTTATTTCTAGACCCAACTATTATCTTAAATTAAATTATTACCTTAAATGAAAGTAGTACAAACATCATATTTTTAATAATATATATCTTATAAAAAATATTGTAAATACTGTGTTTATGATTAGTCAAAAGAAATGTATTTTAATATATCATAGCAATAAAAGTCTATATATTTTTTCAACTCATTCGTGACTCAAGTTATTCAAAATCTCACACAAGTTGGAGATTCCTTGAAGCAATAATTCTGTATATTAGTCATTAGCATATCCTGAATATAAACAAATATAAATTTTAAATGTTTTAATTAAAAGTGTTTCTATAAAGAAAAATATCAATAAAATTTTGTTAACTTCTCATGCTTTTTTTAAATATAGAGATTCTACTGCACAAATACAGAATACATTCAAACATGTGTATATATATATATTACTTTTTTTTTTCAAAGAGAGACTAAAACAAATCATTGTTTGAAGAAAATTCCAAAAATTTATAACCAAAGCAAATTCATTTATATTACACTATTTACATAGGACAAATAATGGTAATAAAACAAAATAAAAAAATCAGTACCATTTATGAACACAAAATATAATACATAAATAGGAAAACATAAATAATAAACTCATATAGAAATATATTGGGATTACAGTCTATAATTGTGACAGCAAGTAATTGTCTTACTAAAAATGAGATAAAACAGACAAAACTCACTATATATATTGCCACACACAGCAAGCTAGAGTAAGCAATGGATGCCAAAAGGCTTGTGCATAAAATCCCCATCTAGTGCCTACTCATCCAACATCCCCAGACTAGTTTCTGGCCTATGACCTTCATTAGTAAGGAGCCTTGGGTCTGAGAGCACTGCATCTAGATTATGGTCTTCGTCAGTGAGGAGATTTGTATCTGAGAGCACTGCATCTAGATTAAAATCTAGATGCAGTGCTCTCAGATCCAAGGCTCCTCACTGACGAAGGCCATAAGCCAGAAACTAGTCTTGGGATATTGGATGAGTAGTAGACACTAGATGGGGATTTTATGCACAAGCCTTCTGGCATCCATTGATTACTCTAGCTTGCTATGTGTGGCAATATATATAGTGAGTTTTGTCTGCTTTAACAACAGTTATACACAAGCAAAAGAGGAGGTAGCCATGTGATGTTTATTGGCTTAAAAATGAGATAGTAATATATCATTAATATTCAGATTGTTAATTCAACTAATTGTCAAACTACCAGCCAATTATGTTATATGATGGTGATTCAAGGTGTTATATCTTTGATATATGTTACTCAAGTTATAATAATGATTTATTTAGAGTAAATAGATTTTGAGGTTATGGTTTTTGCTGTTAATCTTTGGAAAATACTTAAGGTCACCTTTATGAGATAACATTTACATTTCCTGAAATTTCTTATGAATGATGTTTGAAGATGTTGCTAGTCTTATATTCCTTTATCACTTAAATGCAGAATCATTTTTTTCAGAATTCTTGTACATATTACATATTCTATACAAGGATTAAAATATATTAATAGTGGAAAAGATAATTGCAGAAAAGCAGATATATATACATTTAATTTATTTATCAGTGACAGATTCACCATAATACTTTCAATAAATTAATAGTTTTAATTAGTCTTATCTCACCAGAAACTTACATAGAAAGCAATATCATATGTGTGCACAGTGAATTATGTAAGATTTTGTTTAGATTTTGTTATCTAGTATATCTGCAGTATCACTCACTATATACCAAGTTTTATTTTAAATGGAAGAGAACTTAATTTCATGTCCTAGCATAGAATTAAAGACTTTTTGTATATTGATATTATTTAACTCATTGTTAAAAGCTCATGTGAATGACATTTTATTGAGCAAATAATTTCAGATTAATCAATCTAATCTACTCAAAATTTTTGGGATTCAATATTGTAAAAGATTGAAAAGAAAAATAAAAGCACTGCATAGAACTAGCTGTAATTTAATTTTAAATTGACTTTATTATGTTTACTATATACATTGGAGATTATTTAAAGGCTTATTGAAACAAAAGAAATTTCGAGCAGAAAAGCAATAAGGTAGATGTTCATATAATTGAGCAATAATCAATATATATCTAATGCATATTAATTAGTATATTCAATAGCCAAGTCACTGTGTTGTTTAATGAAATCATATTCCATGTAGCTACAAAAATATCAGCTAGTGCATGGGTTTGATCTCTGGTCTTAATTTTATTTAATTTTTTTAGAAAGAGTGATTTAGCATTGTGAGATGTGGTATTAAAGCTTAGATAGCATCTTACAAAACAGAGAGTGAAAATAATGAATGTAGTAATTCTTATATTGGAAAAACTTCAACTTTATATATTTTTTATAAGGTTGTTGATTGTTAAATGAGTTTGAATGAGTCATGTTAGTGATAAGAGTTCAACAAGGAAGAAATGAGGAACAATTCATAAGAAAGTGTTCCAATGTTTCTTTATTTCTATGATAGAGGGCACATAATGGATTTATATTTGTGAAGTATCACTTGTAGAACAAAAAATAATTAGTAGGAAGGGCTAGCTGTAATTTATGTAAAATACCTTAATACCCCCATATCTATATTGTTTTGCCATACTCCCCCTTTAAATAATAGCCTGGATTTTTGCAGCCCATTGAAAATGGATTTTTTTTCAATGAGTTGCAAAAAATTCAGCCTATTCTTTATTCAAAGGGAGAGTGTGACTGAAACAATATAGCTATGGAGCATTTCAAATATTTTAAGATAGAAAAAGGATGTTATCATTCAAATTCTAAGGATTTATGACAACATTATTTTAGTATATTGTAGAATATCTTATTTTTATTATAATATAAAACTACAAACTTTTTAATTTAAATAAATAATATATATATATATATTGTAATTTTATATTTTGGTACAAAACATATAGCTTGGTGAAACTGATTTAAAATTTTTCTATCTTCCTCTAGGTGACTTAATTACTATAGTTAGCACTTTGTGTATACTTAATATGTGTAGTCAAGTTGTATACAATGATGAGATCATGTAATTTCATTTTTTTTTTTGCTTACTATTTTTTTCATATATTAGTTTTGCTCTTTTCCATTTACTGAGTTAGACAAGCTGTGTTTAACCTGCAAAACCATTAGCATATTATATCAAATGTAGTATGATATAAATAATAATAATAACAATCATTATTTATTACTCTTTGACTAATCCTAAAAATCAATTTTGGTTTAATTAAAATTATTTATTTAATTTGTCTTGAATTAGTTGATAGAATGCAATAAACACATTCCCCCTCTCTTTCATTTTTAACAGAAATATGTAAATGAGGAGAAATGTAATTGGATGAAGGGGAGAAGAGAACATGCAATTTTTTTTTAATGGGGATAGAAGAGGGTGTGTGTAAAGTTTCTGTTGTTAAATATGTAACAAATATGAGATCTACTCCTTAAAATTAAGAACAAATAAAGGAAATAAATTAATTTTTTTTATACAATTCAAATTTGCAATGTTATTATGTATTAATGACAATATGAATGGCTAAATGTAAACAGGTCTGTTCATGTCTGCTAACCAAGGATCTAACTGCTGGTTATCTTTCAAAATGTCTATAATTGAAATGTACTGGTCTTATCAACTGCGACAATGGAGATAATGATTTTAAAGATCAGTCTACCTGGAAATATATTTTATTGTTTACAAATTATTTAACCTTGGATATAATATTTTACTTTTATGGTTTCAAATTTTATAATTATCCTATATACATGTGGAGCAGAATGCTATAATACTTTTAAGGTGTCTGAATGATAAAGATTTAACTATATCTCATTTTGAACTTATATTAGAGATAACATTTCTACTCTGTGCTTATTTGATAAAGAATAATATAGCTCTTGAAAAAAATATAATCAAACAATTATTTTATGACTGTCATGATAGATATGGGATAATTGTTTTCTTGCATGATCAATTCTCTAGTCTTCGACACCCACTCACTAAATTAAAAGTAATGAAATATTCTAACTTTGGAGGAATGCCTACATAGAAGTAATGGAGTTTATTAACCTTGAGGAATACTCTAATTAATATAATGAAATTGGTTAATGTGGAGGTATACTCTATATTTATATGCTATTGTATAAAAAATAAGGATCAGTCTTAAACATTCATAAGGAGGTTATTTAGATGGAGTTGATATATTTTCATGTTTTTACAATACTACACATGTTCCATCTTTTATAAACATCTCAAATCTTCAGAGAGCCTACGTGTGAATCAATTAGTTATGGAATATGTTATAATTGAAAAACTATTTAATTTATATGTTGTATATTAAGAAAATGTGTTATTGATTTTATTGGTGAATATTTAATATTTGAAATATTATGCATTTTAACTTAATGTAGTTATTTAAACAAGTATGTAGCTTTATTTTGGTTTATATTTTCATATTATCTTATACATGTATGAAGTTCATGGTAGATATTCTATTGGGTCTAAAGTAATTATTTATTAATTTAAAATAATTGGATTGAATATATGATATAGGGATTGAGGTGAATCAAATTATTAGGGAACAGTGCTTTCATAAAGGTCTAATGATTATTTAATAAATCTATAACGTGTATCAATACCATATGACTTAATCCCATATGTCTTTCCAGGGTTTTGTGCTTATGCTCATATTATATCTACTATGTATTATTATTTTATCTATATTCTAAGAAGAGTTGGTTGTTGTTATCTCAGTAGTTCCTATACTAATGTATTTACTTCATTTTATACCTTAATTTATGCTTGTAGAACTGTACAAGTCTCCTAATTTAGCAGTTGTGTTGATGAGGATAATTTTATATCTCTTTTATTCAGGAAGGGAATGTCTACACTATTGTATAATGTTATATGGTATTATTCTGTGCTGGTGGTCTAATGCGTGGAACATTCCGTAATATTACTTGTTGCTCTGATAATAGTCAGAATACCCATGGGGCACCTAATGCTTTATTATTCCTTTGCATGGGTGAGTACATTCACAGGAATAACATTGCTATTTGCTGTATGTCTTTATACATTATGAGGGTGATGTGTTTCTTTCATTTTCAGATTGATCCTGCATGGGTATTTGATAAATTATTTTCATAATTATTACAGGTCAGCTTATATAATACTTCAAGCTGAATTGAAAATCAAATCTCCTCTTTGATTCATTATCTCTGCATGTCTGACTTTTGCATGTTTATTAATACCAATTTTTATTATTATTATAAATTTGGGGCATAGGTGTATTGGTTCTGTTATTGACATATTGGAGATGTGATTGACTATGTGTTTGAACCCATCCTCTCTCCCACAAGAGGTGAAATCAAGTCCATTGGTGAGAAAGTCTTATATTTTGTTTGTTTTGGAATTTGTGTACATTATCCATGTATAAAAGCAAGTATATATGATGGTAATTTATTTTGTTCATTTATTTATTTATTTTTTGATCATCGTATTAATCAATTATTTATTGGTATTGATTGAGTTATAAATAAATGTTAATTTTATGATTTAACCTAACTGTATCATTGCTATTTGTCACTCATAGAACCAGAAGATCTATTATATTAAATAGATCATATATTAGAGCACATATTGTCACTGATGATGCATACAAGGTTTACTGAAGTTCTAAAGGAATATTTTACTGCTTCTGTTCTTGGTAATTAGTGATGCACAGGGTATAATAAAATCCCATTTACCTCTGCCATCACTGTAGCTTTGCTTTGTTAATTGTAGAATACAATCCTGAATTAGTTGCTTTTATTGATGTTTGTGATATTGGGAACAAAATTAATAAATAAATTTGCTAGCCAATATTACAATTGAACCTATTTTCTAATATAATAACTTACATTTTATCTATTACAATAAGAGTCTCATTGCTCTTGATTTGATTTGACAATGTAAATTAATGATGAAGGAACCTAAAGTTCATGTTGCTTACCTTTTATTGCAAAGCAAATTCCCTACTCAACATTGCTATATTAAAATACCAAGTATATCTGAGCTACGACCAATCATGTTACGATGCTGATTAAAATTATTGTTGTCTTGTTAAATGGTCTGTATTCAACATGTGATAGTTAATATTGATGTTATGGATATTTAATTCTGGAAAAGTAATCTTTAGTAGTTTTATAGATCATACCATCTTGTTTATGGTCGGCTATAAAGTCTCATGTAAATAAAATTTCAGTTTAAGGTTTTGAAATGTAGTTTTAAGACACAGTCGTTAGTGAGAATAGTTATTAAATGAATGGTCACATAATTTTTTTTGGGTAATTTAATATACCTTTATGTAAGGTTGCAATGAGTCTCCACGATATACTCTGGCCATGACCGGATTATATCATGACAGTCTTGTGTTATATCATTAATTTTTCATGTTACGGTCTGGGTGGACCTTTCGGTTAAAATATATATATATAACATATTTTGCATTGGAGTGTTTTAAATTAAAAGCTTACACGGATGCCCGCAAAATATGTTTTTCATATCTGCAAACCGTGAAAACATTCGTATGAATGTCTTGTTAAGATTGGATTGATTGTTCATTAATATAGCAATGGATAAAATATTTTATAATTCGTAGATTTGTCTTTGGAGAGTTTATATCACTAGAGTTTATTAATAGAATTATTTGTTTATTCTGTATTCAGAAATTTACTTTATCATGCAAAATTCTTTAGAAACTGATGAGTTCATATAGTTCTGCCGTGGTTGTATATGAGTTTTAGTGAAGTGGACATTCTGAAAATAAGACTTAAATTAAAGATTAAAACTTTACCATAAAATGTTTGTAATAAAACTATTTAAATGGAAATGGTTTGAGGTTGTTTTTTAAATTCATGATAATTGACAAGATGGTCTAGTCTGAAACATATAATTTGCAGAGATAGATTCATTTTGGCATCAATGTAGCAATAGATAAAATATATAATTTGTAGATGTATTCTACTATTTACAGTGATACACATTTGTTTCTCATAATATACGTTTGTATTATGGGTAAAAAAATAATTTTATACTTCCTAAAAAATATTTTTTAAATCTTATGTCTATAGTTCAATTTCCAGCACTTTAAAAGCTAATAAAGAAATGAAAAAACAGAGATATAAATCGTCTATTCGCCAATCTATACAAGTTAATATTATATAAATGTAAAGGTCATAAAACATTTAAATGTCAAAAGTAAATCACACGCTGTTATTACTACAGTAACAATAAATAAAATAAATACATTTGACTTACGTATTTAATTTTTATATATCATAATATATTTGTTAATTACAAGGAAAAATAGTAATTTTTATGTTTTTTAAAATTAAATTTTATATGTTTAAAATTAATTTACAATATGCTAATATAAGTTAAACCAAGAAATGCGTAAGGCTTTTTTCCTCCGTTTTCCATTATTTTACCGTCTCCAGTAATTATTTAATGGAGGACCAGGTTATTGTGAAATTGTCATTTCATCAGTGAACTTTCTGCATTAACTTTGAGAATATACTTTGTACAATTATATGTACAGTTTTTTGATTATGATGTTCTTTTCCCTCTGTTTCTAGTTTTATTCACTATCTTTTTTTTTTTTGAATTAAAATGATCAGCCTCATTTATGATTGTATTCATCGTTTTCAACCATTAGCAATCCCCTACAGCATGAAGAACTCTCCAAGTTTAATCTGGTTTCTCTAATCCCTAGTTCCTCTTCTCCCCAAAATACTAGCAAACTTACTTTATTCATCCATCCAACTCACATGTGGTCTCCTTCTAGGTCTTTTACAATGTCTTTAAATGCAGTTTATGATTTCAACTCATGTCTTCTGACAATATATGTAGCTCATATTAATTTCAGTTTCTTAATTCTTTCACTGATGTCAGTGACACCTATTTGTTTTCTCATCTATGTACTTCCATTTTGTCTTTTTTTTATTACCCCTAATATAAATCTCTCCATATTTTATTGAACTATCTGAAATCACTTAATTGATTTTCTGTTAAATATACAACTTTTAGATCTATAAGTAAGAACTAGTAAAACACATCTATTAAAGGCTTCCTTTTTGAACACATAGATGTATTTTGTTTTAATACCATATTATTTCTACCAAACGAACTTCATCCAAGTTTAATTCTATGATTAATTTCTTCCATTATGTTTGTATGTGATAAAAGTATTTATAGTTGTTAATTTCTAATTCATGATTATCAATCTTCATTTTTTTCTGAGAAAATCCATTGAACATCATCTTAATATTTTTACCATTTATTTTTAGTTCACCTTCTTACTTTTATCTTAAAACAGGCCAAACTCTCTATATGTATTGCCACTCAATACAAGTCAGAGTAATCAATGGATGCCAGAAGACTTGTGCATAAAATCCCCATCTAGTGCCTACTCATCCAATATCTCCAGACTAGTTTCTGGCTTGTGGCCTTCATCAGTGAAGAGCCTTGGATCTGACAGCACTGCACCTAGATCTTAGGATCTAATGCAGCTATCCAGAAGCCACCTTTTGTCTCTATTTAACTACAAAACTATGAGTCATAAATTGAAAACACTATCATATTTTTAATCCAAGCTCATTAGCTTTTATAGTCATATAGGTCTGAACTCAGTTCAATATCTATACATTTTGGTGACTTTAGTTCCTTAATAACCATCGCTACCACTATCCTATTAGGCAGGATTGGTTTTAAGACAATAAGCATCACATGATTACCATTTCTTATGCTTGCTTATAACTGTTATTACAACAGGCAAAACTCTCTATACATATTGGCATCTATTTATTACTCTGGCTTGCATTGATTGGCAATCCGTATAGAGAGTTTTGCCCATTTAAATAACAGTTATAAGCAAGCATAAGAAATGGTGATCATGTGATGCTTATTTACTTTTATCTTCTGATAACTTTTGCAATTCTTCCTGAATTCTGAAGTATTATTTGAAAAGCAACCCCACACCTGAAAAATATAAGTGAATTAAATAATCTCCATTTACTTTTACTCCCTTAGTTTTCCATTTTAATCCATAATACACTTTTTGTAAAACTGCTGTAAAAACGTTTTGGAGATATAGAATCACTCTACTATTTTACTTTCTCAATATTAATATTCTTAGCATTATTTTGTAATCTAATCATTGCCATTACAATTTGATTAATATTATTCAGAATGTAATAATATCCTCTGATTATATCTTGATGATCCAATGCTTTAGCTATTGTAGAAATATTTTAATAACATATTTTCTACCTTCTTTTTGCCATTTGCTGTAAGTTTTAGATAACAATGCTAGTTTTCAGATGACTGTGCTTAATAAATCTCTATCCTATATTTTCCTGTTCAAAATCTTTAGACTAGTTTCAAGATTATGAATTTTGTTAATGAGGTGTTTTGTATAAAAATGCACAGGAGAGTGATTTAAGTGTAGTCATCTGACAACTATCATTGCTTTTTAAAACTTACAGGAAATGCTGAAAAGAAGATGGAAATGTAAGCTACTAAAATAGCAATATGTAAGCTGAAGACATGTGATAAGTCATGTGATGTTTTTATTGATTTACAGTAGCAATGCTTATAGAATAAAATACCTTCACATAATATACCAATCCAAAGTATAATGGCAAATTATATTTATTGTTGTTTTCTATTGGATGTGGCCCACTGTTTGAAAATCATTTTTGTATTCATCTTGTTCTTTATCACTTTATTTAATGCTTTTTTACTATCAACTATTGACAGTTTTGATTGCCCCAGCAATCTTCTTCAGAACTATAACAAACATAATACAAATACATGAATACAAATATACATGGACAAATAATTTTACATTTTATATATATACATATATTCTATCTTATATCATTATTTTTATACCCATATTTATTTTTACATATCTTTCTATATAATTATATACTTATATATATATATATATATATATATATATATATATATATATATGAAGAACAAAAACAAGTTTTAATCACGTTAACTTGCCGTCGCTTGTATTTATATATATATTACAAATATAGAGCATAAAAAGAATAAAATGTATAATATATAGAAAGGTAACAATTATATTGAGTGCTATGCAAAGATATATGTGGGTATATAATTAATGATTAGAAGATAGAATATATATAATGTAAAATTATATGTTCATGTATATTTGTATTCATGTATTTATATTGTGTTTGTTATAGTTCTGTCTTTATTGCTGGGGCAATCAAAAGCATCAATAGTGGATTGTAAAAAAAGTATTGTGTAAAGTAATAAAGAATATAGATCAATATTATATAGATTTGGCAATGCAATAAGAAAGATAATGTCATAATACTTGTTCTTTTAGTTAGTTAGAATTCAAAATTCACTGAAACTAATTATTTTGATAAAGTTTTTGGATAACTGATAGAGGTTTGTAATTACTAATATCTTTTTTATTACCTCTCTTAAATATTAATATTACAAATGCATCCTTCTAGTCATTTAATATAACTTTATTATTTAGCTATTTGGTATATAGTTTTTTTTTTCTCATGAGTCATAGCATCAGCCAGAAAGCAAACCTGCTATCCCGGGACAACTGCTTGTAAAGCAGCTGTCGCTGACCTCTCGACCACCAATGCTTGACAAATTTGGTATATAGTTTAGCCAACAGTTTTGCTATTTCTTGATCTGCTTCTTTTAAAATATCAACAATAATTTCATTATTTCTTGGAGCTTTTTTCCTTCATGGATTAAATTGCTCAGCTTACTTCTTGGTTTAAGATATTGGACAATGCAGAAGATGTAAAATCTGGAAAGAATGCTTTGTTTTCCTGTTCTTTATTATGATATAATTTTTTATAGAACTCTTTCACACATTTTATGATGCCATCTCTTTTTTTAGTAATAGTTTCATCTTTTTTTCCTTACAGCAGAAATAATCTTTTTATTGATACCAAGACACTGTTTTATCTTTTTTCATACTTTTATTCCTTTTTATAACTTTTTTTACCAATTTAAGACTGCTGTTAAAAATGTGATTGGCTGTCTGAGAAACAACTGTAAGTGCATGTGAAAGACTAGCAACCTTTCAATTATTATTAATTATATATTTTATATATTTATTATCTTTTTTCATACAATTTACAAAACTCTAAATATTCAGTTTCTCTTAATTGATCATTTAAATTTTTTTTACATTCCTTCCTTTTTATATATATTGTCCTGTCTCAATCGAAAATTTACAAATAAATTTCTGCTTTCTTGTTGCATCATTTTTCTTTCAGTTATTAATAGTGCATCAGTTATATTTTTATTCCATTGGATCAAATCTGAACCATTTTAAAAATCTGTTAATATTTTTAATAATTTCCAAGTTCTAATTTAAAATCAGTGGGATATTTCTGGTTATTATGAGTATCAATTGTTAATGCTGTTTTTAAAACAGGAAAAACTCACTATATGCATTGCCACTCACTGCAAGCTAGAGTAATCAATGGATGCCAGAAGGCTTGTGCATAAAATCTCAATCTAGTGCCTACTCATCCAATATCCCTAGACTAGTTTCTGGCTTGTGGCCTTTGTCAGTGAGGAATAGGCACTAGATGGTGATTTTATGCACAAGTCTTCTGGAATCCATTGATTACTCTAGCTTGCAGTGAGTTGCAATACATACAATAAGTTTTGTCTGTTTTAATAACAGTTATAAACAAGTATAAGAAATGAACATGTGATGTTTATTGCTGTTTTTCTCAATAATTTTTTGTCTCTCTAGTTTTGCATTAACACTTATATTATATCTCACTATCAACAATCACATTTGTTTTGATAGAGCATTACAATCTTGGAATAATTTTTGTTAATCAGTTCTAGTGCCTTCATTTGGATGCATTCATTTTCATTTACCATTTTTCACAAATAAAGAATTCATAATATATAGTTTTCTTTTTCTGTAAAGTCCATAAATCTGTGTTTTTTTCATTTCTCTTGCTATTACTATTTTATCCATAACATTTTAATCATGTACCAGTTCTAGCATTAAAATTACTCATGAAAAAAGACATTTTTTTATACGTCCATATAAAAAAATATCTACTTCTTTATCACAATATGAATTTGTTGTGGCATGAACATGAATTATTTACATTTTGTATCTATGATTAAGTTGAATAACTAATCTTGCCATTCTCTCTGATATATTATTAATGTGCTCAGTGTTGTTCTTCCACTTTTTATTTGGAATAAATCCCATTCCATTTTTGGTTTTGTAGTAGAGTACATGTTTACCTTTTAATTCAGTCGTCTCTTCACTTTCCCTTCTAACTTCACCAAGTCCAATGTCCTGTTTAATAATAGATAGTTCTTCCAATTTGAATAATCTTTTCTTAATTGAGAGTGATGTCAGCATTTGTAAGCATCTAAATAAATTATCACCATCGAATGACAGCCTGGGTTCACAATCTTCTATAATTTTATGTTAATATTTGCATAAAAAGGCCAACTATTGTAATATACTGTACTCTCATAATTATATATTATTAATTGATCTGGGCAACATTGTTAAATATATATAAGACTTTAAGTGTTTTCCATAATAAATATATATCATGCAAAATAACATTCTCCGCGATTATCAATAAATATAAAATAATCCAAATATAAATAATGATTTTTATAAAAGACATGCAATTTTATAAATTATGATTTTCTTTTTCCTTAAATTATAAAATAGATTAAAAGTGCCTATAAAATTTTAGTTTAAAAATAAAAAAAATATTTTCATTTCAATGGAAACATTATTTACAAAAAAAAAAACAAAAACATGTATTAATTAAAAGTTATTTAAATAACGATGTTTATTTGTAATGTGTTTTTTTTTTTAATATCACTTTTAAGCTATATTTAAAAATTGTAAACTGAATTAAACCAAAAGGAATTTTCCAAAATATTAAATTAATTTTTAAAAAGTGATACATATATATTTTTTTCTTTTTAACAAAAAAAAAAAATCAACTGTTGATTGAGCTAATGCAATTCAGAGTCCGCGCCATCTGAAATATGGGTGTTGCTACAATCGTCTATTGATAATTAATGCATTCTGTAAAAAGCTGAATAAGGTGAGCAGTGTGTAAATAAAAATATATTTACATCTTTTATTGTTGTGATGCATTAAAACACATCTTTTTGAACCCGTCATATTTACAGCGCTAGTGATGTAGTTAATTAGCTTTTTGTCGTCATGTCGAATTTTTTTTTGTTTTTTCCCCATGACATACCTTGATTAAAAATATACATATTAACACAAAATTAAAATAACCTATTAAGTTTCATTTTCTACCTTTAGTGTAGAGATATAAATATTTTATTTTGATTATGGAATATACTTAAAGAAATTCTAGTTTGGTCATAAAATTCTAAAAGTAATTTTTACTAACTTCAGTCTAGCAAAATTATTGCAATTTTCCTTAAACGAGAAAGATGTTACTTAATTTTTCTATCAATTAAATCTAACTGATCTGCAGCCACATCACATGTTATAATCTTATTTTTAAAGAAATTGTTTTATGTTTGCAGTTATTAAACAAGCTCCCGTGTAAAATTATTACTGCATTTTATATATATCTTTTTTGTTTTTGTTTGATCAATTAATTTATTTACAGATAAAAATTATAATGTTTTTATAAATATAAAAGAAAATATATTGATACATTTTGTCCCATTATTTAAGACAATTGTAATTTTGATTTAAACCTAAGGATCAGGTAATAAGTATTAACTTTAAAATGATATATTCGAAGTCTGTAATTGTTTTATCCTAAAAAAGTTTGTCAAAATGCTTATTAATATAATTTCAGATTTGTCAATGAACATTATATTATTTTAAAAAAAAATATTTTAAATATTGATAATATTGTGAACATTATTATCACCATAAAATATATTATTTTATATGTGCCTATTATTTCATTCACGTCTTTGTTACTTAAACACCTTTGACATGCCTTGTTATATCATATTATAACACATTTCTATATTTGAAAACTTTTTATAAATTTCTACTAACAAAATTTAAAGTTACGAATTCCTGAATTTTATATATAGACAACCTTCTATTGTATATATCAATAAAAAACCAGTCAACATTTAGACAACTCCAATATCAATAACAATCAACAATTTCAAACTGATGTCAACGCAATAAAGGTAGAATATATATATATATATGAAAATGTTTTCTTAAATCCAGATTTATATAAACCAAGTTTACATAAATATAAAAAAATGTATAAATCATCATTTGGTAATTCAGCTTAACTAAGAAAGCATGAGCTTAACTAAGAAATCATGGAATGCCATTTATAAGAAAAGAGCTTCCTGCATTTATATATTTACCAAATTTGATAACTTTTATAAAGTGTACACTATTTGAACTTGATAGACAAATTGCCCCTATTCCCAGGAGACATCCAAGACAGTTGACAGCTGAAGATAAAAAGAACTAAAAATCCTCTGAATATGAACCCAAGCTGTCATTAAATAATGATTTTTAGTTAGCTACTTACATCTGCAGTTAACTTTAAAGGAAAAAGATCATATGAAGTGAAAGAAGAACTATCTATTATTAAATGGGGCATTGTTGAACTTTGTGTAATTAAAACACAAAAACGAAACTGATTTAAAATTAGTAAGAAATTGATATTATATCAGAATGATGAATTTAAGCCAATAAACATCACATAATCACGTGATCATGTAATGTTTATTGGCCTAAAACCAATCCCACCTAATAGGATAGTGGTGGCTATGGTTATTAAAGAACCAAAGTCACCAAAATGTATAGGTACTGAACTGAGTTCAGACCTATATGACTATATAAGCTAATGAGCTTGGATTGGAAAATATTATAGTGTTTTCAATTTAAGACTCATAGTTTTGTAGTTAAATAGAGATAAAAGGGTGGCTGCTGAAGGGTTGCATTAGATCCTAAGATCTAGGTGCAGTGCTCTCAGATCCAAGGCTTCTCACTGATGAAGGCCACAAGCCAGAAACTAGTCTGGGGATATTGGATGAGTTGGCACTAGATGGGGATCTTATGCACAAGCCTTCTGGCATCCATTGATTACTCTGGCTTGTACTGAGTGGCAATACATATAGAGAGTTGTGCCTGTTTTAATAATGATGAATTTTATTAAAATTAATGGAAATTTTTAAATGCAGGCAATTCAGGTTTATGATCCTCAAAATTATATTTTTGTGATAAAAAAAGTAGAGAATTTTTATATAGATGTACAGAATGCTTTTGATCATACCAAGAACATTTTGAAATTTTCACCACAGATTTTAATGCTATAATTGGAAAATGTTTGAAAGATGAAAGGTGGCTAAATTTGACTATGATGACAGAATTGAAATAGGAACAGCACATGTGTTGGAATTTTTAGGAAAGGGAAAGTTATATATTGTCTTCTTTCTTTTTCTTTTTTGTTAAAAATTTTAAATAGAAATTGACATGGATATATCCAAATGAAAGTACAGCAGAATTAGATTACATTTGTTTAACAGAAAATATATATTTTAAAATTGTAATGTATTTAATAAATTCAGCAAAAGTAATAATCGTTTAGTGAGATGTAAATACCTGTTAATGTAAAACTAGAGAGATCAATAGATGATATTCTTAATCTTAAATACATTTCAGTAAATTTAAATTAGACTTTGTTAATAATTCTAAAACATTAATAAACTTTGAAAATGGTTTAAACTTAACTCTGATTAATAGGAGGGTACCTGATACTCTACTAAAAACTATAACAAAAATAGTAGTTACAAAAAAAATTAGAAATTCCCCTGAAAAGTGAGACAAGACAATGTATGTAGAAAAGAATAAATCCGAGAATATTTAAAAAAATGATCTGTTAAGAAGAATCATATATCTGTAGTTCTGTAAATACAAAAATTCTTAACAATGATGTAAGAAAATGCAATCATGAATTGGAAAGAAAAGTTATAGAAGAGAATAACACTTTCTAAAGTATAAAATGACATATTGGTACTATAAAACAAGTTATTTCTGTAATAAGAAAAAAAAATAGAAAAATTACTGAAAAGAAGAATGATATCAAAAAATGAGTTGGAAGAATTCTATAAAGAATTATATAATAATAAAGAACAAAAAAGCAAAGGATCCCTTCCAAATTTTATATCTTCTGAATTGCACAGTAACTTAAATGAAGAATTGATAAATATAATTAAATCTATGAAAAAGGGGTAAACTTCAGAATCTTAAAAGAAACAGAGGTAGAAATAAGGAGAGATTGTATTGACCAAATATCTAAATGATAAAGATATATTGGAATACTGAAATAATGCAGTAATAAGAGTGATATTTAAGAAAAGTGATAAAAAGATATAAGAAACTGCAGACCTTTTAATTTTTTGTTAGTTTTTTATAAAATCTTTACCATGATAATTAATTACAGTTCACTTACAGAAAATTTTTATTTTAACCAACTAAAAAAAAAGCTAGATTTAAAACTGGTTTTAGTATAGTAGATCATAACCAAGTATTGATAGAAGTTATAGAAAGGATTAATGGATATGAGTTGTTATTATGCTGTGGATATGTATAGTATGAAAGGCATGTGATTTTATAAGCATTTTGTCAAAATGCAAAAGCAATAATTAAATAATATCATCATCATCATCATTAACCATTATCAATCTACTGCAGGATGAAGGTCTCTCCAAGTTCAACAATCCATCTTCTCTGATCTTTAGCTTTTCTTCTCCACATCACCCCTGCACACTTTATTATTTTATCCATCCATCTCAAATGTGATCTCTTTCTAGGTATTATAGTGATATTAAAATGATAAAGATTAATAAAAAATAATGTATTTTTGTGTGTTTCCATATTTTTAAAACTTTTTACAGCAGTTTTACATGAAATATTTTTTGGATTAAATGTGTGGAGAATATTTAAGTCAGCTAGATTTGCAGATAATGTGATTGCAAGAATTATCATATGAAAGTAAATAAGTAGAACTAAAGATAAATACTAAAATATCAGAGTAATGTTCACTGGATATACTCCAAAACTGGAAGTAAAGATTGTTCCTCATAAATTAAAATAAATTAACAATTATAAATACAATGTTCAGGTTATTAATATAGATGGAAACATAATGGATGAAATTAATTATACAATTGAAATTGAGTGGAATACTTTTGCCACAAAAAACATAAAAGGAAGTATATCTATCCATGTGTTTGAAAGATTTTTATTTTGTGAGATTTATCAACTCATCAGAGTAAGGATTTGAGACTTAGTCACGTGAGTGAACCATGAGACATCATGAGACATTGACTTAAAATTATTCCATGAAGAATAGAGAAATTTATGGTGGAAGAAAAATTGATCAAAAGTGAAATATTTCGATAAGAGAACAAGCAGGTCTCACTGTCATTCATGAAAGAATTAAGAGGTTGAAATGGAGTTGAATTGGTCATATTGCTAAAAGACATAACTTATGGATAATTGAATTATTAAACTGCACCCCATCTTTTAAAAGATTTTAAAAAGGAACTTATGTAGATTGATTGATAAATCAAGGAAGTTTATTGGCATAATATAGAGAAGAGAAGCTATAGGGAAAAATTGAATTAAACTTGGAGAAATTTTTATTCTAGCTACGGAATAACAATAATTGAAAATGATGTTGATTTTAAATATCATATTTCTAGGATTATAATTTAAGATTTTTTTTTTTACTTACTAATTAAAGTAAAATATATTTTTA
This sequence comes from Epiperipatus broadwayi, assembly GCA_028023455.1. Lineage (NCBI taxonomy): Eukaryota > Metazoa > Onychophora > Udeonychophora > Euonychophora > Peripatidae > Epiperipatus > Epiperipatus broadwayi. The sequence goes on along the minus strand of JAQFVV010006667.1, from coordinate 138,473 downwards.
AAATAATCTTTATATTTTTGTGATTTTTTTTTAGTTTTCTTATTTATTCCAGTTCTTCTTTATTTTTACATGTTGACAACCAACTTTAGTTGTCATTCATTTTTACTATAAGTAACTTTAATTCTTTATAATTTGCTATCAGTCTAACCTTTACCATAACTTATTATTAATATTTGAGATTTAAAAATACTTTGTCATTTATAATCAAGTATTAAATGATCGAAAAGAAACCGAAACACAATTGTTGGTCTAAATCAGACTATGTGCACCATTGAACCTTAAAAATTAAAACATAAAAGAAATTATCTTTTTATTTCTTTTTTAAATTCCGTAAAATTGTTTAATATTTAACTTTAAATTGTTTGGTGAAATAAGGGATAAAATATCTGCCTTGCGTAATTTCAAAACATATATATAAAATTGTTATACATATTTTTTAAAAAAATATGCTTTATATATTTATAAAAATTTTGTAACTTAAAAAGAATTATTTTCTAAAACTTCATCATTGAGAAGTCATTGATCAGTCACTGGTAGAAAAATGTAGAACGACCTAACAACCATTTTTATCAACAGTTAGTTATACTGCTAAAATTGAAAACAATTTATTCATTTATTATTAAAATAAAATACTTCTTGAAAACAGAATATGAACATTTATATGCTTTGTTTTTTTTTTTCTCATATGTCATAGCATCAGCCGGGAAGCGAACCTGCTAGCCCGGCACAACTGCTTGTAAAGCAGCCATCGCTGACCTCTCGATTACCAATGCTTGACTGCTTTGTTTTTTACAACGTAAAATGCTGAACACAAGCAGTTTAGGATGCCTGCAGGACAACGGTTCCTATTTAGAATCTTATCTAGATCTGAGTAATGAAAATTACATAAATTAGTCAAAGAATAAATATCAAGGATTTATTTAAAATTTATTTTTAGAGACCCTAATCAAACTATTATTAGTGTATTTAAGAAAAGTTATCTGAAATCATTTTCTTTGTTGAATAAGCTTTTTATTTTGCACCATATACGATATTTTAAAAGTAGATTGCAGTAAAAAATGTATGTGTGCTCAATTTTTCATTAGATATAAAATGGCCACGGTACTGTGGTATTAGAGCTGCGACATGAAGAATTATAATCGTTTAATCATTAAATTAATTAGGTTATTAAATCAAAACATATTTTAAAATCTATATTTAAAAAAAAACAAAACAATTTAACAAAAAAAAAATGCGAAAAGCATTAATGTGAAGAATAGTTAAAATGCGTGTTTAAATCAAATTGTGTGTGTGTTTTTTGCACGTGCATATTCTGCATAATCTATTTTAATACATTGTACAGGCTTATACTTGCATTTATATATGTAATATATGCGGGATTCGAACTCAGATTTTCACACGACCTACAACTCTCAGTGCCATCTTATATTGCTGACTCATCTGATCACACACATGTTGAAAAGATAAATAATCACCAATATACGTTTTTCGTACTAAACCAGCACTCATCAGTTGGTTCAGATTACCATCTCCACATATATATATATATACAATTAGTATTCAGCTTTATATTAAGATAACCAATCTTCATACTTTAATGAGTGCTGGTTTAACACGAAATACTTTTATTGGTGATTATTTATCTTTTCAACATGTGTGTGATCAGGTGAGTCAGCAATATAAGATGGCACTGAGAGTTGTAGGTCGTGTGAAAGTCTGAGTTCGAATCCCGCATATATTACATATATAAATGCAGGCGTAAGCCTGTACATCTACATCACGAATTTGTTTAGCTTTTTTGTAAAATTATATGAAAAACATTGGAATGTCAAGCATTGGTGGCCGAGTGGTCAGCACAGCCGCCTTACAAGCACTTGTACCGGGTTCGCTTCCCAGCCGATGCTTTGACCCATGAAAAAAAAATTGGAATTATGTAATATTTACTAAATTTGTAAATATGGCTTACTATTTATTGATTAAAATACATGCATATTATGTATACTAAATTTAATGTAAATCGGACTTGAACTGATGAATGCTGTTTCAGCACGAATTACTATATTGGAGATCATTTATCTTTTTCGCATGTGTGTGGTCATGTGTATCAGTTATATAAGATGGAGTGAATAGCTAGGGGAGGGGGGGAGAGCTTGAAAGTTTGAGTTCAAATCCTACTATTTATTTATTGATCCTACTATTTATTTATTGATTAATATATTTTGTCAAGGGTTGTTAGCCGAGAGGTCATCGCAACCGCCTTGCAAGCAAGTAGTTGTTTGCAGACAGTTGTGGGTTTGCGTCCCGGCCGATGCAATGGCATATGAAAAATATATATATATTTATCAAAGTTCACGCTGTTTTAAGATTTATTAGAAAACCTGAACATATAAAATGAATTAACAATTCAGATCTTTTCTATATTGTGACAGAAATTTTTTTAATTTTTCTGCATATTTAAATACATTAGTTTAATGGAAAGGCAAAGTCATTATTGATTTTTAATTATGCTGAAAAACATTTTTTTTATATATAAAATAAAAGTTTCTTGTAATTTTTTCATATGTATATTCCCTTATTCAACTTTTCATTAGTTTTATAGAAACATTTTGACCCATTTAACAATTTCTAAGATGGGGTGATAATGTTGATTAAAAAATTTCATTTGTATAAATTCAAATATCCCTTTTTCCCTCTGAAATTTCTTTCATAATTTTAACTTGTCATTTCTTTTATTAAAATTCTATAACCATAAACTGGAAAAAGAAGAAAAAAGTTATTTAAATTAATGTGTAACATTTTAAATATTGATTTTATTTTTATTTAACACATATATAAAATTTGTTTAGATATTCATATACAGTTAATCTAGATTTATTTCTAATAATTTTTTTTTTAAAAAATATTTCAGAATTTTACAATTTATCTAAAATAACAGAAGTATAATTTAATTAACTCACTGTACATGTGGGGTTCAGATTGACCTTAGGTCAACATGGGTGTGACAAGAATCTCGGCCTCAGGGTGGCCTTTGAGCATTCCATCATCAGATTTTCAATTGGATGGACGGTTGAAGAGTTGGAGTGTGGAGTAGATTGAAGCCTGTCCATTAAAGTATGAGGATTGTCTATCTTAATATATATCTGAGCACTTATAGTATATATGTGTAGAGATGATAATCTGGACCAACTGATGATTGCTGATTTAGCATGAAATACGTGTATTGGTGATTATTTATCTTTTCAGCATATATGTGTTTAAGTGTATTAGTGTTATTAGATAGAGTGGAGAGTGGTGGGTTGTGTGAAAGTCTGTGCTCATATACCCTATATATTATATATAGCATAATGAAATATGTGAATATGGGTTGGGTTTTATTCTAATCTTTATTGTATTAAAATTATGAGATTGTTTCATATTTATAAAACATGCCAATTGCTATTTGTCTGGGAGTTCTGATTGCTTGCCTTGAACATAGCTTGTAAAGGAGGATTTCTCTTGAAATCTGAATTGCACTATAGATTTAAATTTAAATTTTAAAATACAATGACTCACTAATGGGACATGATTATAATTTTTATGTTTTAAAGGCATTTCTTTTTATATTACTGGAGCATCATTACATATGTACAAGATGAACCAGCCTTTAAATAACTTACTGCAATAGAAATCTTTTTTTTTCTCTCCAAAATATAAATTTATTATTGCTACTTTGTTACATGTTGTTTAGTAGGGTTTTAGAAAGGGGGGGGGGTTAATTCTTTGTTTCAATATTTGTGTGTCTGTATTGAAGATCCTGAGGGTGATTTGTTGCTTGTTGTGTTGATATTTTCCTAGAGCGTCTTATGTGATGAGTTGAATTTGAAGCTTTAGGTCCTAGGCAGTTGTGGTATAGTGAAAAGGTTCCATGTGTCTTCATACTGGGCTTTTGAAGCAAGGATTTCGTCTCTTTTCTTCATTTTAATTAGTTACAATCATTCTTCTTTTAAAGAAATAATGAAGAAGGTATTATTACTCTTCAGGCCGAGGAAATACTGTATTGTAAAGGTTTTAAATTTTTTTGTTTTATTTTCTAGAATATATTTTATTTTATTGACCAATGTCATTAAATTTTTAGTTACATGGGAGAACATTTCAAAAAAAAAAAATCTAAACATGGATGATGAAGCATGATATGTAGATGCATGAACCACTACACCAAGGGCTTTCTTATTATTCTTGTTTATATGTATTATTTAGAATCAAATTCTAAAAACTCAATTTCTAGCAGCTTCTATTAATTGACTCAATTCACATGTCTTTTTTAGTGTGTTTTCTTTATTCAAGAATTGAACCAGAAATTTTGATTACTAGCATTTTTTTTCTTTTATAAATGAAAGAACTGTTTAGTATAGTAGCTACTATTATAGTGCTATCAAAAATCATTACATATTATAAGCAGGATCATGAAAATATGCAGAAAATATACTTATTTTTTTATGTGTACATAAATATATTTATTTGTTTAGGAAATAATTTACTTTTTAAGGAAAAAAAACATTTTTAAGGTAATTAAATTCTTAATTATTAATATAATACAATTATTAAATAAAACAAATATGATAATTTTGTATGTATATATATAAAACATAATTGAGCATATAATTTCATATTTTACTGGATGTTAAAAGAAGTTGTTAGTCTTTTACATCCATGTGCTTGTAAAAAAAAAGCTATTTTGTATTTAAATCCATATATAACTTAAATTAGAAATAAAAGACCATTTATTTTTAATTACACTCAAGACAAGAACATTACTATTGGATGATACAGTAAAATGGTGATTGATGGGTTTTGTAACTGCATAACTACTAAGCATATTTTTAGTTTATTCACATGAAAATGACTCCATATTTTACTTTGTGCCCAGCACACATATTTATACAACAGAGCAAAACAAAAGACTGAATACAGATCTATCTTTCTTGACCATGAGTGCACCATTGGTCATACACTTTCTTCATCCTATGTTAGAACAATTTGTTCAGAAAGAGATGGTAGAAAAATAAAGTACAATGAGGCTTGGGAAATTGGAAAGGATCCACATTCTATCAATGAAAAGGTTTCATGTGTTTCATTGTCTGGAAAATGGAATATCTAATTGCCTTATTTGCATATTTAATTAATATTTAACATACTGGAGAAAGAGTGAAGAAGAAATTACTCACCATACTAGTAAACTGACAATTTGGGAATGTTTTTATGGTTTTGGTTCTTGATTTTACTCTTTTTTGAAGTCTAGACTGACATCCATGTACTAATAAATAAGTAGATAGTTAAATGGATTGTCTGAAGCATGTCTATCTGAATAAAATTAAGATTGATTGGAAATCACATTTGTTTCGATTGTAGTTTTATATGATGCATAAGCTTGGATATAAAGAATAGCAATAATATCCCAGGTAATTACAACTGTTTTCTTTACTTTATATTTTTACAAGTTGTAATCATGAAAACATTCTTGACATCAGATGTCATACTTCATAAGTCTATATAATCCTAATATATTATCCCGACATTTTAAAACTTCTTTAGAATTACATCAGGATTCATGATTTTCCATTTTTAAGATTTTAAAAAGCTATTATAAACTCATTAGTTGGATATCTCTTTTCAAACCTGCTGTGAATATATAAGACAATTGTATTGTTAAATTGTCTTGAAAGTAAGAAAATGGAAAGGTGATATTGTGAATCATGAGATATATCATAAAAAAGAAACTGAATGAAGAACATTAGAAATATATTAAACAGTAAAAAAAATAAAGAAAAACAAGAAAAGTGAATTAAATGTGTTTTTCAGAAGTAGAGAAATTAAACCATTAAACATCACACGATCATCATTTCTTATGCTTACACAAACTGTTAAAACAGAGACAAAACTCTTCATATTGGTGGTCGAGAGGTCAGTGTAACTGCCTTGCACTTGCAAGCAGTTGCCCGGGTTGCATGTTCATATCCTGGCTGATGCTATGCACTTAAAAAAAAACTCTCCATATAGAAGTGCCACCTAGTGCAAGCCAGAGTAATCAATGGATGTAAGAAGGTGTGTGCATTAAATCCCTATCTAGTGCCAATGCATCAAATATTTCCAGTAGATAAATTGGGAAAATATATTGGTGAAAATTTAAAAAGTTGAAAAAAAAAATGTTGATATAATGACTTGAATATTTATAGAATAAATAGAATGGAAAGACCTGATAAAAATTATTTATTGTAATGTGCAAGAATGTTGAATGAGAATTAGCCAATAATAATGATGATAAAGGAGTAACTGCAATAATTATAATTTTTAAAAGCAACTTATTGTTAAAGCTGTAGAACATATTGTGCAGCATTTAGTCATTTCATATAGAGTTCCAGTTTTCACATGATCAGTTAAACTGTAACAGGTTTTGGTAGTCTTCAAATAAATTTCTAATATCTTTGAAGTGATTGAAAAAGAATTGTGTTTATATTCTAATCTTCTATTAGCAATGAGATCTGTATTATATAGATTCAGAGTATTACATTTTATGACTACTTAAAATCTTGAAATTGCTATGCTTGTTTGAGAAGCAAAACTAGCTATCATGATCTAAAACAATTTATTTTTCATAATTCATCTATTTATACAATATAACAAACAATCTAGTAATTTGGTATTAGAAATAGCTAAATATCCACTTTCTGACTATTAGTATTGGTTATTAAATAAAGTATTATATTCAAATTTTGTCCGGGTTTGAATTCTAGGTCATGAATATGGCAGATGCATGCATTAACTACTAAACCATGAGACCTTTTTTTATATATAATTGCTTCAATTTAATTCAAATTTATTAATTAAAATTGCCTTCTCTTTTAATATGATCCAAATGTATGGAATAGATAGTTCTATTATTTAGAAAATATTTAATATAGTATTTGATTTAAAAAGGGGGAAAAAGAAGAGAATATTGTCTGTTATTTTGCCATTTAAAAATCAATATTATAAATTCTTAAATTTGTTAGGCAACTTTCTTTAAAATTTGAAAAAAAATCTGAGAAATCATATAATGTGTTTTATTTTTTATTTTAATCTTGATTTTAACTGTAAATAATATTTTTTTTGTTTATTTTAAAATCAAATTCAATTTTTAAGTATGATGTTAAAATGCTGAAAAATATTTGTCAAAATTTTTAGCAGATTATTAGATATATGTATTTTTTTCCTTTCTCACCAACTATCTGAATTGATAATATTTGGAGTATGAGTTATTGTTGAATAATTTAACTTGAGTAAAGTGAATTTTAAATTGTACAATTTGAATTTCAAAATGTACATTTCTTTTAAAAGTAAAATATAATGGTTGACACATACAATATATATCATTTTTCCAACACTTACTTTCCTAGAATTTATATATTAGTGAAGTTTAATATTTTATTCTCTATTAAGTGGGAACCATTGATATTTATAAGAACATGCAAATAAGTAATGCAACAGACCTGTAGTCAAGGCAACCACCTTATTATTAAAAGAGATTGCCTTGACTACAGGTTGAAACTGTTGATAGATTAAGGGTTAAAGTTTGTTTTTTGGTAGTGGAAAAAGCTAATAGATATATGGCTAATGTTAGTAAGTATAAAAACTTGTTAAATAATAAAAACTGTAAATGATAAATCATATAGTGAAACATTTGCAATGGACTTGCAATATGAAGTGATCTACAAAATTGGAAAATGTGAATGCAACATATGAAGCTTAGATTAAAGGAAATGTATTCTATGGATAGCATCAGGGCCAAACTATTTTTTGCTCTGAACAAGGTCATCTATTTGTATTTTCCCCACCCCCAAAAAACAATGTTGATTTATAAGCACTGATACTTTGCACAAAAAATAAGAGGCACAAAGTTAATTATCCATTGCAGAAATAAAACTATGGCTTTAAAGATGAATGCTGTGTTTCTCAGTGAGTTCTGCACTCTAAGAAGCTGCCTAGTTTGCCTAATGATGATGCATTCTGGGAATAGAATTTGTCTTTGTGTTTTTGGTACATTATTATTGTAATTTATTTATTTTCACATATTTTTATATTAAAGTAAAAACTTCAAAACTTGGAGTATTATATTGTGATAGTAACATATTTATCTGCCATTCTTAAAATCTAGATTCGTACTTGATTTGATTAAAGCTTAAAAATATGTTTTCAGGATACAGTCAACTTAGGATTTTTTCCGATAGGTGATCTGTAAACTATTCAAATAACCATCTAATATTGGTCAGTAAATTGGTATCTTTTTTTTTTGTAGAGGATAAAGTAGGATAGTAAAATATCCAAGTCTTTATTACTAAATTTGATATGTTTTTATTACTTCTATGAGAAAGCCATTAGTGAGACCTTTGTCTTGCATTTGGTTCTTTGAGAGCTATTTTACTTTTACTTATGTGTTCATATAATAAGCATTAAAAAAAATCAATCATGTTAAAGATATATATTATAAAATACATTTTACTTTTGTTTATAAATAAAACTACAGATTAAATTCATAATTTATTTTCATATATTTATTAATAAAAACTACAAATTAAATCCCTAATTTGTTTCAGATGTTGTTTCAACAATAATAGTATTAAAGAAAATTATTCTGAAAGATTAATAACGTAACAACCATAATCTCGGATTTTTTTAAAAAAAAAAAAATCGAAAATTTTTTAATTGTGGCAAATATCAAATTTTAAGAACACAATGATGAAACTAAACTGGAAATTCTGTTAGAAAAACTTAATATGTTTTTAAAAGTTTTTCAAAACAGAATTTTTACAGGGGTACATCGAATGCACTTGCATTGGCAACAACGCTTGAGGCTTTTCTATTTGTATGTTTTTAAATATGTATACCTACAAAATTATTTTAAAAGCTAATTATTTTATATCATTTAAATTTTAATAAAACTGCTGTGAAAATTACTGATCCAGATTGGAATCTGTACATTGAACTTTTTAAAACCATATATTGATAATTAACATTAATAACAATAATAATAATGTAATTGAATACACTATACAGTCTTACACACACCTGAACATATATAATGTTATATATAAAAGATTCGAACTCAGACTTTCACACGTTTCTCAACTCTCCAAGCCATTTCATGTTGGTAACCCACCTGATCACACACATGTTGAAAAGATAAATAATTCTCAATATCCGTATTTCATGCTAAACCAGCAATCATCAGTTGGTCCAGATTACTATCTTCACACATATATACAATCATTGCTCAGCTTTATATTAAGATAGCCAGTCTTTATGCTTTAATGGCCAGGCTTTAAAGTACTCCAACCCACAACTCTTCAGCTGTCCATTTCATTGAAAATCTGATGATGGAACGTTCAAAGCTGAACACTGATTGTATATATGTGTGGAGATAGTAATCTGGACCAACTGATGATTGCTGATTTAGCATAAAATACATATATTGGTGATTATTTATCTTTTCAAAATATGTGTGATCAGTTGGATCAGCAATATGAGATGGCTTGGAGAGTTGAGGATCATGTGAAAGTCTGAGTTCGAATCCCTTATATATTACATTAATAATAATAATGAAAAATTTAAGTAAAAAAAATGAATAAATGAAATTAGTTCTAAAAAATATATTTAATTTTCAATTTAAAAATACTTTCCCCTTCCCCCAATATATATACACACACACAACCCAATTAAGAGAAAATGATTTTTAACAATTATGAATTTGAAACAATATATTACAAATGCTTAATGAAAGAAATGTTTTGCAAAAATATTTATTATTATTATTTAATTTAAAGTTTTAAAAATGTATAACATTGGTAAATTAAAATATTTATTTGGAAAAAAATTGCAAAAACTAATATTTGAGACAAGCTGCTAGATTATTGAAAATAAAATTTCTACAGACATTTGAAGCATATACATAATTGAGAATAGAAATGAGGAGATAATATCCATATAAATAGAAATAATCTTCAATCTTTGATGTTATCTCTTTATTTCTATTCTTTATTATAATAACAATCCATGGAAATATTTAATTCTATATATATATATATATATATATAACAGTTTTGATTATGTAAATATTATTATGAATATCTGGATCATGGCTGATACAATTTATAGTAGTGCCATTATGTAAATTAAGTTATTATTATTTTTGTTAATTTTATGTTGATTTTAGGCTTTTTAAAGATATTTATTAAGCTGACTTTTCAATATTTGATGTCTAGTTATTTGAATTGATTTTTATTCTCATCACTAAATAATATGTTTTTGACATTCATTTTATTAAGCAGATGATTGCTACTATTTTGTAGTTTTGAAAATAAAAATTATTTACTTAAACTAATAAATTTTCAAACATACACTCATATGTTTGTAATATATCCAACACATGCCGTTACATGCTTAAATATATATATATATATATATATATATATATATATATTTAATGCTTTTATATATAAATATATATATATATATATATATTTATATATAAAAGCATTGGTTAATCATACTTGACACAAATGAATAAACAAATTAATAGCTAATTATTTATATCAGTGTGTAATATAAACTAACAACTGCCTTGTCTCTATAGAGTATTTTATCTTGTAACTGCAAACCTTTCAGGTGACTCAGAAGATATAACATCAGTCATACTTCCTACATTAACATGAAATCATAATATTCAAATTAGAAATCTGTGATTCTATTCAAGAGTAAAACAATACAAAAGTTTGATTATTTTTATGCTTGAATAGAATTCTTTTATGCTTGAATAGAATTATGTATTTCCAATTTAAATATTATATGTCATAATGACATGAATGAGATGGAATTGTTGTCATATCTCCAGAGTCTCACCTGGGGTTATTCCAATTATGGCATACATTATTGTATAATGATGAGATAGTTATTGGCTTCTCTCTCTTTATGCGTTAGATATGGATGATTAATTATTAATTTGTTTATATGCTTCACTAAGAGCTGATAAACGAATTTTGTTAAATTAATCAGTAGAAAATACTTAACTTAAATATAGTTTTGTATTTAGTATGACAAACATTCTTGTATAAAATTTGAATGAGATATAAATGTACAATTTTTCACTTGTTAAAAAGTCTTGATTTTTCTGATCAATTAAAAACTTAGAAAAATATAATTTATAATAACAATTATTTTTTAAATAAATTTAATAATATAAAAAAGAAGAGGGTTTATTCTGGTAAAATCTAATCATTTGCTAAAGATCATGATAATTACCACAAATTTCATTGAGTTAAAATTTAGTTTTATTAAAAGTTAAAATGAAATGTAAATTATACTAATAATAACTAAACATTTTTACATCGTTTGAAAATAAATCTAAAATAAATAATAATACATTAAAATATGTAATAATACTTATATGCTACTCCTATATCTATGTAGAGATATTCTTATATATTTCTTATTTTAGTTTTACTTCATTACCTTGGTTCATAAACCTAAAATAGTTACTTTCTGGAAGTCTGTTAAACTTGGCAATCTTTGAATGAAGTCAAAACTCTTTGTTAGATTATGGAGTCATTTTTAAAATGGAGTAATCTGCTTTCTTTTAATCACAATATATCAGAATTGGATTTTTAATTGTATGTTCTAACATTCATCAGTAATAAATTTGAATTTTTTGAATAAATTCTATTTATCTGCATTTTTGACATTTACAACTGCAGTGAACTTTTAAATCATTATTTTCCAAGGAACCAGAGAAAACAAATGATAGATATGCAAAAATGTTATTTTTAAGAACCAATTTAAAGATTAGTCACCGAAATATATTGCACATATAGTATAATTTAATTGTTAGTTTTAAATATCACTCTGATATTATAATTAAAAACATTCTATACCTAATATTTGCAAAATGTGTGTATACATATAAAAGAACGTGAGGAGTCGGAGTGACTTCAAGTCAACATGGACATGACAATAATATTGGCATCAATAAGAGATTTCAGCATTCCATCATCAGATTTTCAATCGTAAGGATGGCTTAAGAATTGAAGGGTGGAGTAGATCGAAGCCTGTCAATTAAAGTTTGAATATTTACTAACGTAATATAAAATAAGCACTGATTATATATATATGGGAGATAATAATTTGGATCAACTGATGAGTGCTGGTTCAGCACGAAATACATACACTAAAGATCATTTATTTTTTTCACATGTGTTTGGTCATGTGTATCGGTTGTATGAGATAGAATGGATAGCTAAAGAGAGCTTGAAAATCTGTGTTCAAATCCCTTATAATTTCATATAAAAACACTATAAATATATGTATATAATTGTAATACAATAATTACATACTTTTAAAAATTGAAATTAATATTAATGATGTATAATCATTAAATTTTTTTTTCAATAAATAATTTTATCTATTTTTAAATTATAGTAAAAAAATAAAAAAAATAATAACATTTATTTGTTTATGATAAATTTTGCTACTATCTCAATATCTTTAGAAATGTTAAACCTTTTAATAAAAAGTAGCAAATTTCTTTCTTTTAAATTGTTAAGATTTTTTATAAAAAGTTGAAAGCAAAACAAGAAACCTCTTTTTTGTATAAACTTGTAGGAAAATGAGAAAAAATGACAGGGAGGGGTGTGTGTGTGTATTATTTTTTTGTTAAGTAAATTAAAAAAAAAAACAGTAACTGCATCTAAATTATAAGAATTAAAAAAAAAAGAAATAAAAATATCATTATTTTATTGTTAATAAAATAAAAATGTTGATTGAAATTAAAAAAAAATTATCCATGCAGAAAATATTGTCTTAAGATTATTATTTATCAACAATAGATGTCGTAACAAAAATGATAGTCAAAAAATGATGTATGCTTTTTTTTAATGGCTCCAAATTTCTTACCCCTAAAAGGAAATGATGAATAACAAAAACAGTGGATTGGAAATTCACTGTATTTATAAATTAATAATCATGATTTTTTCGTCAATTGTTGGTGGTCGAGAGGTCAGCACAGCCGCCTTACAAGCAGTTGTCCCAGGTCAGCGGGTTCGCTTCCCAGCTGATACTATGACAGATGAAAAAAAAATCATGATTTTAAAAATTATAGTAAAGAAAAAACACGAAAAAAATGTATTGTGACCAAGATGTTTCGATCTTTGAAATAACTAAAAAATTATGACACCAGAAATAGTCTTACTATGAGATTCCAATTTTTTTTTTTCCAGATTCAACCACAGAGGCAGATGAATTTGATATTCCTAGATATTTACTGGTATTCCATTAACAGATTTAGATCAACCCATGATTGTTTTGATTATCTGCCTCTTAAATGGAACTTGTAGCTAAAAACCATGATAACCACAGATAATGACTATCAAATCTATGGGTATAATGCTAAAATTGAAGGACTCAATAAAACCATTTCTGATTCTATCTCCTGGTTCTATTTACTATAGTTTTCTTTAAATATTTTATTAATAATTCAGATGTCTAAACAAAATTTGTAGAAAAGTATTAAAAATGTTCATAAGTATAAATTGATGAGTTAGCTAATATTGAGTAAATCCACTTCTTCATATGTTATTAGTATATTCTCTCAATTTCCCATTTGCGTTCATACTAACATTTCATAGATATAAGCAGAAAAAAAGTTTTTTTGTTTATGCTTTTTTAAACTATTTTTTTGAATTTAAAAACAAACAATTTTAAAGTAATGATACAGGAGAAAATTTGTTATTTTAAAATATATTTATTAATATGCAGGATAATGCTAATGCATTTTTTTTCTTCTCCCTTATCTCTGTCTGATGATATATACCTGTATGTCCTCTACATGGTTTGGTGTAGTTGGTAAGGCATCCAACTTGGGATCAGGAGTGATTCTGGCACTCACAGCTAGGTGCTCAAATTTTTTATGAACTCCTGAGCAATAAAGCCATATTCAGCTTTTTTATTCTTTTTATTATTATTATTTATTTATGTTTGCTTTAGATGTCAAATAAAAAATAAATAAATTTTTAAACTTTTTTTTTCATGTGTCAAAGCATTGGCTGGGAAGCGAACCCGTGGACCTGGGACAACTGTCTGTTAGGCAGCTGCGCTAACCACTCAACTACCAATGCTTGACTAAAAACTTTTGTATTTATATTTATTATTTTTTTAATTCTACAAGAAACTTAAGTTACTTATTTAATATTATATAGAAATATAGGAATTAATTTTAATTATTTGACTGTCCTACCCAGGTGTGATGTACCCAAGGCTGGCCTTGCATTATAACAGCCATCTTTCTATTTTAGATATAATAAATTAGATACCTTCCATAGATAGTGGTAGAATGTAATTTAAAGCAATGTAATCCAATTAAAAACATTCATATTTTAAATGTTTAACTATTGCCATATAGATAACATATATATGTAAAATAAATTAAAAATAATACAATAAACTATTTAACTATATGTTATTTCAATCTTTGAATGAATAAGGTACTGTATAAAATTTCAGATAGCAAAGTGGTTTTTTTAAATTTTTTTTTATTGCATTTCACTTTTATAATTTTATTATATTCATTTTATATATATACAAATAAAATGTCCGTTAATTAAAAACTATTGTGATAACAATAATGTTAAGATTCTTCATGAAGAAAGAAACCATAATAAAAGAAAAATTAAGAAGGCAAATTTAATAAATAGAAATAAAGTGAATGTAATTAATAGACAAGCTGCTACTGTTAAAATTTGAGATTTGTGGGATTTGAGTTGATAACATTTGCTTCTGTCATGCTTTTTGAATTTAATGGTAGTTGAGGAGAGTTAAGGAATTAACCAAAAGTATATCTCCCAATTGAGAGACTGTGTATAAGAGATTTATTATTTTTATTGTTATATATATTTATATGTTAACATGCATGTTTTCATAGTGAAAACATGAAATATTCTTCAAGATTTTTTTCAAAAGCTTATTTTGAGTATTATATTTTAAAGTAGTAATATATATATATTATTTATTATGTGTCTGCTAAGAATGTTTGAATAAACTCTTTCACTCACTTATTTGGATTAATCATTTTAATTTTTCTAAAATATCTTTATTACACATATTTATCACATTTACTTAATAAAATATTATTTTTCTTATAATGAAAAAATCTTATGTGTACTTTATATTGTCCAAATCTTGAAATCACCTATGTATCTCTATGCATAGCAAACTAGAGAATAATTAATTGCATCCTGGTTTATTTATATGTTAATTTTATTTATAAATGAACATATAAATGATGAAACAAAAATTCAAAATATTATATCATAGTAGAAAAAAAAAATGTCACTGAGGTAGAAGATGATTTATTAAATTTCATCTTCATTTATTTGTAGAAAAAAAGTTGAGGATGTATATACAAGGATATATAATGAAATGATTTATTTATTCATTCATAAATGAATAAAAATTAATCCTGTATGTATTTATTCATCAATAAATAAAGCATATCTTTTTTAGTCAAGTAAAAACTTAAAAAATAAATAAATCTATATTTATTTGTTGAATTGGGAAATGTATGCCTAAAAGAATTTTCTAATGCAATTTTTTTCTGCTAATATTTATCTTCTGTTGCTAAAATGTTTTTTTTTTAAATTAATTTATATTCAGATTTTGTATATTTATACTCATTTGTTACTAATTAGTTCAAAGTCAATATTTAAGGACAAATCTTTAAAAGTAATTAATTATGAAAGAAATCATAATGATTAGTCTAAAGAGTATTAAATAAAATTTCTAATATAAGCACTCCAATTTCTTTAAAATTAACTTTTAAATATTGTAATTTTTTACTATTTAACAAAAGTTTATTATAATAATCAAATTTGATAAGGATTTTTTATTTAATTGGTTATTTAATCTCCCTTTTTTTTAATTTTTCTGAATTAAGAATTGAATTAGAAAGTTTTGCTCATAAATTTAAAATAATTCTTAGATAGTTATTAGACCATCTTATGAACTTGTTTTTTTCCCCAACTAGTTTCATTTGTGAGAATTTGTAGGCTAGAGTCAACTTATAAAGTTATTGTTTACATTTAGTAATGACATTTTTTTTTTAAAAAAAAAAAGACTAACATTATTTTTATAAAAATTAGTAAACTGTTATTTTATTCATTAGAAAGTGCGATTAAAAAAAATTCCTAACATGTGAGTGTGTTTGTGCGTCTAATACAACCATCATATTAAGTTGTTTTCTACTTATTCAAAACATATGAATAGCAAAAAATATACACAAACCTATTCATATATGATATACATAAACATTTTGATTGCAATAAATAAATATCAATGGTTGTAAGCATCTGATTTACAAATCCAAAATGGGTTTTATGAAAATAAAAAGATATTTTTCTGATAGTGTAGAGTAATCAAGTAAAATCTAAATCTAACAGGGACCTACAAATATTATTATTAAATTTAAAAAAAAGTAAACATTGGGAAAAAATTATATAGTTCTTAAATCACAAGAAAATTGAGCTTGGGATTTAGAACAACCATATTGCTTGTAGTGAAATTGAGTTTCATGATATAAATTGTTTAATAGTAATGTGATACATATGAATGTATTTGCGGTTAACATAATAATTTACTATTATAAAATTTATTTCAATTTTTGTTCTTGGTCTTCTTTCTGTTTTTATTTTTTGGAGTTAGACTTGATGGTGAGGGGATGCTAACAAATTATTTGAACCAATACCCTTCTTGACATTTGCATTAATCTTGTAATAAATCATGTTTTGTTGGACATTTTTAATGCTATGGTTAACATATACTCTCAATTTTCAGATAACTTTGTATCTTATGGAATGTGTCCCTTATAGTGTATTATGATATAACTAATTAAAATAACTATGTTTTCTCCATTATATAAATCATCTCATTAAAAGGTGTGTAATTACAAATTTAACTGTTTATGATGATTGATGTGTATAACTCTGCTACAGTTATTTATGCTTTCAATTAAATTTAATTATTATACTTTTTAATATCGTTTATCATATATTGACATTGAACTTATTTTTTTTCCCCATGTGTCATAGCATCAGCCGGGAAGTGAACCCGCCATCCCGGGACAACTGCTTGTAAAGCAGCTGTCGCTGACCTCTCGGCCACCAAAAATTATTGATAACTTTTGTTAATTTTCCATTCAGCCACTCGTTTTTTTACAGCCATGTCCCTCTTTCCAGACGATATTTATTTTCTAAATTTCGAAAATTATATATTCATAAAATATGATTATTTATTTTCTAGTAAACTAAGTTAAAATTAATGTTCTTTAAATAGAAGAAGAATAACATACAAAAAAATTTAAAATTCAATTTTAAAGTGTATTTTGTTTTATTTTAAAATCATGTTAATCTACAGTGATTGATTGATGCATTGATTTTCACTAATAATTAGCAAGTTTATTAGATTGATTAGAAATAATGAAATTCATTTTATTTGTACAGACCAGAATTTTCATTTATTTCTTTGAGTAACTGTAATGTTAGTGATTGAAATACGAAGTTTTTTTTACCCACAATTCCAGAGTCATATATTGTCCAGTGACTAAGCCCATGGTGTACTTCTAATAACTTCTATTTATGTTGTTTGGATTGCAATCATGGCATATATTCACTAAAAGTTAAACTTTATTAAGTTATATATTAAAAAGAATAGAACTCTCAGTTGTTAGAAAACAATGCCTTTAACTTATTTCAAAAAAGAAGCAATAAGTTTTTATAATTGCAAATCGGCTGATACTTGAAGAAATCACTACATTGCATTAGCCCACCACTCTCCATTACTATCTCATAGCACTGATACACTTGAACACACACACACACAGACATATATATATATATAGTGAAAAGATAAATAATCAACAATATATGTATTTCATGCTATTAAGATTGCCAAACCTCATACTTTAATGGACAGGCTTCAATCTACTCCACACTCCAACTCTTCAACCGTCCATCCAATTGAAAATCTGACGATGGAATGCTCAAAGGCCATCCTGAGGCTGAAATTTTTGTCACACCCATGTTGACCTAAGGTCAATCTGACCCCTCGTGTACAGGACATAATCCATTTAATACATATACAAGGGGTCAGATTGATCTTAGGTCAACATGGGTGTGATAAGAATTTCAGGCTCAGGATGGCCTTTGAGCATTCCATCATCAGATTTTCAATTGGATGGACGGTTGAAGAGTTGGAGTGTGAACTAGATTGAAACCTGTCCATTAAAGTATGGGGTTTGGCTATCTTAATATATATCTGAGCACTTATAGCATATATGTGTAGAGATGGTAATCTGGACCAACTGATGGTTTAGCATGAAATACGTATATTGGTGATTATTTATCTTTTCAACATATATGTGTTCAAGTGTATCAGTGTTATGAGATGGTGTGGAGAATGGTGGGACGTGTGAAAGTCTGTGCTCATATATCCTATATATTACATATGTAAACACAGGTATATAATAAGCCTGTGTGTTTCAGCTAAATCACAGTCATGAGATGCCATCATATTTTTTTGTTAAGGGATGATGAAAAACGGTAGTAAATTACTTGCTGACTATCAAGTATTTATTATTTAATAATTTTTTTTTTTTGCTGATAAATTCTTTGAAATCATAAAAGCTCTATAACCGTACATATAAAAATAAAATTTTTAAAAGTAATCTTATAATTATTTCAAAAATAAATTTCTGCTCTGTATGTCTTTATTCATATTTAACGGTTATATATTGAAATCATTTTTCGTTCTCAGTTGCCATAGTAATTTTTAAGTCTGATGAAAAGCCTAAAGCTGGGCTAAGTATTAGAGTTGCATATATGGATTGTTTCATTTCTAATCAAATACTTTTTTTTTTTTTTAAGTGTCATAGCATCGGCCGGGACGCGAACCCGCACCCGGGCAACTGCCTGCAAGTGCAAGGCAGTCGCGCTGACCTCTCGACCACCAATGCAAGACTAATCAAATACTTTTGAAAGTGTTTCCTCTCGCTTTTACTTATTGATCTACACTACTAATAAAAGTTAATCAAGTGCTTATTTTTATTTTTATCTAAAAATGATATATATATATATTGAAATCTATCACTCATAACAGCTTCAGCTATCAAGATCTTTTATTGTGAGAAGCAGAAAGAATAGTGTTGGCCAGGGAGGACTAATGCATAATTAAAAGAATATGGAATTTTTTTAGAAATCATTTTATTTATTTAATGCTAGTTATCCTTTATGTAGTAGTGTAATCAAAATTAAATGAGTGAAATTTAAATAAGTATTTTTATGTATTAATGTCAAGTAAACTTATTTTTGGGAAGAGAATATGATGTATATAAGAATATTTATTCATAATGTCTGCATTGGACAATTCTGTTGTGTTATCGAGATTAAATAATTGTCGATCAATACAATCAAATGTATTAGTTTTAGTATTAGCAAACTTTCCACATAGTAGTGCCATCAAGTGCAAGTCTTTGTAATCAATGGATGCAAGAAGGTTTGTGCATAAAATCTATATCTAGTCCTACTCATCCGATATCCCGAGACTAGTTTCTAGCTTGTGGCTTTAATCAGTGAGGAGGCTTGGATTTGAGAGCACTGCACCAAGATCTTAGGATTTAATGCAACCCCCCAGCAGTTACCTTTTACCTATTTGGTTAACTATAAAGCTAGGAGCCCAATATGAAATAATATTTACAAACCAAGCTTATTTAAGAGTATAATCATATAGATCTGAACTCAGTTCAGAGTTTGTACATTTTGGTGTCTTTAGTTTTTTAAAACCACAATCACCATATTATCCTATTGGCAGGATAGGTATAAAACCATCAAAACATAATGTGATCACAATTTTATATGCTTACACAGGCTGTTAATAATAGTAGCAAACTCTTCATACAATGAATGCCAGAAGATGTGTGCATAAAATCTCTATCTAGTGTATAGTCTTCCAATATCTTCAGACTAGTTTCTAGCTTGTGGCTTTTATTAGTGGTGGTACTATTGCATGGAGAGTTTCTACTGTTATTAACAGCCTATGTAAGCATATGAAATGATGATCATGTGATGTTTTGATGGTTTTATACATATTCTTTCCATGGGGATATTGGTGACTGTGGTTTTTGAAAAACCTCTTTGGTCTTTCACCAAAATGTATAGATGCTGAACTGAGTTCAAATCTATACGACTATACAAGTGAATGAGCTTGGGTTGAAAACATTATTGTTTTTATCTTGAACTTCTAGCTTTAGAGTTAATGAAATAGGTAAAGAGTGGCCACTGGACAATTGCGTTAGATTCTTAGATGTAGGTGCAGAACTCTCAGATCCAATACTTATCACTGATGAAAGCCACAAGCTTGAAACTAGTCTGGGGATATTGGACGAGTGGGCACTAGATAGGGATTTTATGTGCAAATCTTCCTGCATCCATTGATTACAAAGACTTGCACTTGGTGGCACTACTGTATGGTGAGTTTGCTACTGTTATTAACTGCCTGTGTAAACATATGAAATGGTGATCATGTGATGTTTTGATGTTTTTATTACTGTTTTACAATTGAAAACCTCAACAAATAAAATTATTTTGCAATGCGCAAGTTAAAAAAGTGCAGATATTTACAGTTTTCCTAATATGTTTTCTGTAATTATAGAATGACAACAGTATCTTCAAGACATAAAAAAACGAAAATGCTGTATTTAAATCTCAAATATGAAATTAAAAGTTATCAAAAGTGAATGAATTATGTGTGGAAATACAATATTTTATCTGAGACATTCATTAGGACAATCAAGAAAAAGTCAGAGATTCACTGAAAGCAAAAAATTTATTTAAACATGTGAAAATTTAACTAAAGTTTATCCTAGTTAAATATACATTTTATTACTGATAAGATTACATTTTAAAACAATATCTAAATATTGATTATTAAATGAAATGAATAAAAAACATCTTTTTACAGTTTTAAAAAGCTAAAAAATAGTTAAAAGTTAAAAAAATAGTATAACATGTTATATAATACTTTAAAGAAATATAAATTTATCAATATGAAAATGCTAAAAAAATGTTTTCCAATTTCTATTACCAATTATTTTGAAATTAATAAAAAAATGTGTTTCTCATTCACTTTATAAAAGTGCTTTTGAATTAAAAATAAAAATGTTATTGTTAGCCCTGGTGGCAATTTTTGTCATTGTTCAACATTTAGTTATTACACTTTATTTTCTATTTTTGTTAGAAATATTGTTAGAAATATAAGTTGGCAAATGAAAACATTCTAAAATGATATTTGAACTTAGCTAATATTTAAAAAAATAAAATATGTAAAGAGAATAACTGTTTCATCATCCAATAATGGCCAGTAAAGCAGCTAAGTGATTGATTTCAAAAAATCAACAAATTTTTTATTGAATGAAATTTATTTTAAAAATGAAATTATTGAAGTGTGAATTCCTGGTGAATTTTGTATAATTCTGATTTAAAATTGCATTTGTAATAATTAGAATATCTTAAAGTATGCTATCATAGTGGCAATAAATGTGTTACTGATCAGTTTCACAAGATGTGGTTATCATACTAGCTATGGTTTTCTTTGTTACCAACATGCTAAAATTTATTAATTTTTAAAAATAAAAATAGAACATATACATATAAAATAAAAGTAATATTTGAAATACATGCATCCTTCATGTACCTGGAATGCCTGTATTTCAAATATTACACATGCTAAAATTTATTAATTTTTAAAAATAGAAATAGAACATATACGTATAAAAGAAAAGTAATATTTGAAATACATGCATCCTTTACATACCTGGAGTGCCTGTATTTCAAATATTACACATTAAACCTGCATCCTGCCCATCCCTCTTCTATGTATTTAAATGGATAAGATCCTATACCTGAGTGATCAGAATGACTTGAAGTCAACATGGGCATAACAATAATATCAGCATGGAATTTGGACATTCCATCATTAGATTTTCATTGGTATGGATAGCTGAAGAGTTGTAGGTTGAAGTAAATTGAATCCTGTTCACTAAAGTATGAAGATTTGCTATCTTAATATAAACTGAGCCCTGATTATATATATATGTGTGGGAGATGATGATCTGGACCAATTAATGAGTGCTGGTTTAGCACAAAATATGTATATTGGTGATCATTTATATTTTCTACATGTGTGTGGTTATATGTATCAGTGGTTTGAGATAGTGTGGATAGTTGAAGGGTGCTTGAAAGTCTGAGTTCAAATCCCCTATATTTACAATTAAACTTTAGGTATATGAAAAATGCATGTATTTCAAATATTTACACATTAAGCCTTTATCCTACCCATCCCTCTTCTATATATTTATATGGATAAGGTCTTATATATAGAAAATACTACATAAAAATAATCACGAATCTCTAAGAAACTACATAAAAAATCATTTTTTTATTGCTATTTCAAATTTTTTTTAAAGTAATCTCACAAATGCTATTGAAACTAGAGGATAAAGAACTAAAAATATTAAGTATATTGCCTAAACTAAATTTCTTAGATGTGATTCATTGTTGGAATGTACTGACTTTTTCAGATTTTTTTAAAAATTAATGGTCAAATCTATATTAATTCCATTTTCTAGCAAGTGATTTATAACTACCAATGCCACTTATAAACAAATAGTAAACTGAATCTCAAGGTATAAAGATTAATTAACTTTTTCTTTTCAATCTTCTAGTTATCTATTTTTATATAATTGTAAAATTAAAGAAATATATTTTTGGCAGAAAAAAATGAATTCATTTAATATAACAGGCATAAAAGAGAAATATGAAATTTATATTACTAAATATTTGAAATTAAACCGAGAGAGTGCAAATCTCTCAAGCGCTTAGCCAATCAGATCACAAATACTGGGACAGAGAATTTAACAAGAAAAGATCAGTTCCACTCTCTTCTTTACTTGTCTTTGTATATATCCAAGCCAAAGTACTTAGATCCGAAAGCATGAATCTTAAATTTCAGATCTAAGTACTTTGGACTGGCTTGGATATATACAAAGACAAGTAAAGAAGAGAGTGGAACCGCTCCTTTCTTGTTAAATTCTCTGTCCCAGTATTTGTGATCTGATTGGCTAAGTGCTTGAGAGATTTGCACTCTCTCAGTTTAATTTCAAATACCATCTGCGCTTTTAAAAATAAATATTATTACTAAATATTATAAAACATTGTATGTAACAAATATATTTATAGTAAAATCAAAATCCTTTGTCAAATGTACATGATAATATTGAAAGCCTAATATCTTGAAATTTTTCAATATAAGAAAATATAGAATACTCAATTCACAAAGTAGTTATTATACATATATTTCAGTATATAAGATATGAAATAGGCATGTTAAAGCAGATTTTTAAAATATATATTTTATAACCAAAAGGGGTTTTGTTAAATTTTTAATCTTTTACCAAATCTGTAATTTTTTGATTATCGCCATTTTACTGTGTATTTTTTTTCTTTCTGATGAAAACCAGTCCTCTGGTTGAAATATAATATTATTTATTGGATTTATAAGTCTTTTTTTGTTTGTTTTATATATATATGCATGAAAGCAGTCAACACTTAAACAATACCAATATCATTAACAATTAATAATTTTAATCTGTTATCAAGGCAACCTTCTTTACGGAATAAAGGTGGAAATCCATATTTATCTCAGGTCGAATA
Source organism: Epiperipatus broadwayi (assembly GCA_028023455.1). Taxonomy (NCBI): domain Eukaryota; kingdom Metazoa; phylum Onychophora; class Udeonychophora; order Euonychophora; family Peripatidae; genus Epiperipatus; species Epiperipatus broadwayi. The sequence goes on along the minus strand of JAQFVV010006667.1, from coordinate 114,657 downwards.
TGTTTATTGTACGATGGAAAATCCACCCTTCCTTTTTTTGTAGTGCCAGTATAGTTTTAATCTCTTTGATTTAGTTTTTACTTAAGGATTTGTAAATAGGTTGTTATTGTTATTATTGTTAATTGTTTTTATTGTTATTTAGATCATGTTTATTTATTTATTGTGATATGTGCTTTGTTTTACACTGATGAAATTTTAATAGCAATGAATATATATATAAATTCGCGAGTATGTATGTATAAAAATAATTATCAACAGTAGCATTTAAATTGCTAATTATAATTAGATTGTACTTTTATTTATTTTTAAAAATTATAAAAGATGTAATGATATTATTCTGGTCGTTCATTTATTTATTTGTTTTGTAGATTATAAGATAAAATTTTCAATGTAATATATATATATTATTGACATTATTATTATTATTTTTTGTTATTTAAAAAAATATGCTAAAAGAAAAATTTCTTTTAATTTATCTAGATGACATAAATTTCACTTATTAATAAGGGTTAAATATATCGTAGTAGATTATCAATAAAATATTTATCTAAGTCTTTTTTTATTAATAATTAATGAGGTAATTTTATTTTATCATTCAATCTAAGCTTAAATAATGACTCATATAATTAAGACTTAAATCAATTTTTAACATATTAAATTGTAATTAACTCTTTCTGACTCTGCATAATAATTTTAGTCATAGATTGTTTTTATTAATTGCAATCTAATAGAGGTAACTTATTAGATTGTAGTTGGTAAAATTAGAACTACATTTTTTGTCTGAGACAGTGAGTTAATGTTTACTTCAAGAAATTGATATTATTATTATTATTAACTTAAGAACTTTGATTTTCCTATTGCATAATCATTATAAAACTATTTTATAACAATTAAAAATATTTAAGGGTATATCCCATATTATATAGCTTATTAGCAAGTAAAATATTATTTAATGAACTTAATCTTTTTTGCCAAACAGATGTACTTATTAGGGACCCATTGGTGCCTTATAAATTTATGAGTCCATTGTAGATGTAAATTCAAACTGGCATAAAGCCAATTTATGGATTAATTAATTTATTTGTTTATTTATTAGTTATTTTAGTTGCCTAAATATAACATTTATCCATTATATTTTCTAGCTTGCTCAAATATGTGGGCATTTGTAGGTCAGGCAGTTTTTAAATTCATTTTATTAATTGTCTATTACAGTTTTGGCTTATCCAATGAAAATATTGCTATTTATGAGATAATGTTGTATCATTAGCATTATTCTTATATTTTAGAACATTTTCTATTACAATATATATACATAATATCAGATGTCTAATATTTTAAAAGTTTCAATGCAAGAAATATAAAATGATATTGTTAAATTCTATTATTTTGAAATATGCATTATAAGAAAAAATAGTAGCTTACTATTATAGTTTTATTACATAATAAAAAAATATTTTTCCACTTTTATGATTGAAATGTGTACATAAATGTGTTTTTTTCTACATGAAACATTGGTAAAAAAAAAAGAATAGAACAAATAAGGACTCTGTATATATAATTTCTTCCTAAAAATGATGTTTAATTTGCAGTCGTTTTATCTGTTCTGTATTAAAAAGTATGAAAACTATAAATGAAATTAACTTTTAAATAACCAAAAAATGAATATTTAACCTAAAAGATATAAAAAAAACACTCTTTACTCTACTAGCATGATCTGAGATATATACCAGAAGTGCCTATTATGCAAAAAAAAAAAAAAAAAGAAAAAAAACAATGGAAAGTTGCATGGAAAGATTAAAAGGAATCTAATGAAAATGAATTATTTATATATTTTTTGAATTTGTTAATAATATTATTAAACTATTATTACTTTTATACATACATGTAGATAATAAATAACTCAGATTGTATGTAACTGAACAGGAAATAATGAAGCTTCCAATGAGTTTATTTGTTATATAACTCATTGGAAGTTTCGTTACTTCCTGTTCAGTTATATATATATGAGAGAGAGAGAGAGAGAGAGAGAGAGAGAGAGAGAGAGAGAGAGAGGGAGAGAGAGAGAGAGAGAGAGAGAGAGAGAGAGAGAGAGAGAGAGAGAGAGAGGGAGGGAGGGAGGGAGGGAGGGAGGGAGTAAAATATTAACATTGCATATCTATCTTATCAATGTATAAAAATAAATTCTGCATTATTATGTAACACCAATTTATAGTTATTAATATTTATTTGGGAATTTGATTCTTATTAATTAAAAATCCAACATCAAAAGCTATTTTTTTAGATCAATCAAATATTAAGAATAGACACTCCTGGGTATATATAAAAATTAAGTTTCACAAGATCAGTATTAGTACAATTATTAAATATAGCAATTCCCTATTAAACATTTGAACTAAGATTTATTTTATTCCTATACACAAATAAATAAAAAATCCAAAACCATTCTGAATCAACTGATCAGAGCATATGCATTTTATTGTTTCATTAATGTAATTCTAGAATGAAGATTCTAGAATAAATTGTATTAAGGTAATGGAAAATTATAACAAGCTAAGGCTGGGTTAATTTTGTCCATAAAGTAAAACTTTAAGGGTCAAAAATTTATCAATGATGAAAAAATCTTAACATCTGTTTGTGAAAATAATAGAAGTAAATAAAAGAAAATGGTCAGTAAATTGTATTCGTGAATATATTTGATCTCTGTTCAGATTTAGCAATATGTTTTTTTAAGTATGTACATTGGAAACCTATAGAATAGAATATATAAATACTTTTTTTTATAATCATGCTAGTAATTATGTATGATAAAAATAAGTTCATTTTATGTTCATTTTGCATTAGGAAAAATCACTTCAATATCTAACATGTATAATTCAAAACTAATATATATGTTTTTAATTTTTATTATCAATCCGAATATACGTATTAAATAATATATAACAGTAAGAGATTATAATTCTACGATTGTAATAAAAAAAAAATCTATTGTTATAAAAATTATATAATTGAAAAAAACAAAACAAACAAACAATAAAAACAATTGTGTTTATAAAGACTAAAAAAATATTCAAGAATTAAATAATATAGAGGGTATATGAGCGCAGACTTTCACAAGACTCACCACTCTCCATTCTATCTCATAACACTGATACACTTCAACATATATATGTTGAAAAGATAAATAATCACTAATATGCGTATTTCATGCTAAGAATTAAATAAGTAAATAATATATATAATACTTTGATACTCTGCCATTATTAATAATATGAAAAACTATAACAGAGAAATAAATAAATTAAATAGACAGAGTATACAGTACTTTCAACTCATAAGTTTCATAATCATAGTTGTCAATAAGTTTGAAGTTTATTGTTAATGATTTAAGCGATCCATTTTTTGTTAATTTGAATGCTATCGTCTTTTTGATTCATTACGTATTCATCATCTTTCTTGTAATGACATAAATAAATAATTTATAATTTAAATAATATAATAATGTGCATTTAATAAAATTTATAATTACAATTTATAATTTAATAAAACACAGTTGAAAAGGAACAAAATAAAGTTAATAAATTTCTCTATGCGTTTATGATGATTTAGTGGTTTATTAAATTATAAATTGTTAATTAAGCCATTTCCAGAAAGATAATATATATTATAAATCAAAAATACTATTTCTCCATAAGATGGCAAATCTTTTTTTTTGATCACAATAAAAGTGATAAATTATAAAATGCAAATTTTACAAATGAGCTCATTAAAATTTGTTGTGATAGTGAACAAATTAGTTATTCTATATGTCCCATATAGCTATTTAAGTTAGATAGCTGGATTTAAAGACATTTTCATGTCCGAAAATTTCAGAGTTTCTACTTAAATATACTATGAAATAAGTGCTGGGTTTTAAGTTGATATTTTAGATCTAGTGACCGAATATTCTAGCTCTCCACTGACGTAAGCCTCGAGACCAGTTGGTCTGAAGATGAGAGTGTTCTGGATAGAGATTTTAAATATTTTGTCATACCACACTTATTAATTAAGAGCTTGTTTGAGCTATCGGTAAATACAAGCTTATAAAAGTAATGTCACGTTATATATGACTTGCTTTTTTGATTACTATATGTCAATATAAAAAGTATAACATGAACTTAAAGAAGCAAAATATTATAATAAAAATGAATATCAAGTCCTAGGTTTCAAATACTCAATTTATTAAAAATATATATGGATAATTATATATTTTGTTATTAGTGAATAATTAAAAAAATTAAATATCTAAGAAACAAATAATAATGTGTATCAAATTATAAGTTAATACAATGTTATAGTACTGTGACAAAGATTTAATATCAGCATCCTGTTTCTTTGATCATGAGAAAACAAAACATGAAATTTTATTTCCAATTTTAATCTCAATAGCATTAGAATTTTTCATGAGGAAAGAAATCGTAATAATAGGAAAATAAAAAGGCAATTTTTAAAAATAGAAGTAGAAAATCTTTCACAATAATAAAGCACAAATATTAAAATTCATAAATCTTGGGATATCATATGAAAATATTTATTTCCAGAAAATTTAAAAATGTTTAGTAGTTGTGAATGGTTATGAAAATAACTCATTAAAAGCATTTTTGAATTGTTATTATTAATATTATTATAATTATTAATATATAACAGATATTTGTATTTTGTTTACATATATAACAAATAAACAGACAATGTTGGCCATCACAAGCCAAAGGAATTTCCATATTCTACCACAGAGAAACAAATAAATTTAAAACAATGTTCAAACTGATTAATATTCTGCAGTTGGTGAAATCTTTGTACTTTTAATCGTTTGAAACTAATAGTATATACCCATTTACTAACCAGTATCTGAATAGTTAAATAGGTTCTTTACTAGCTCTTAGGGAAAAAGTAAACTTGCTTGGAATTTTTTTAAGTCCTCAAAAAATAACGTACACGTTTTATTATTAGGATTCATACTTTTAGGATGTAGGCAATACAGACTGGTGAACTAATCACTATTTATTTCGGTAAATGATTTTTCAAGTCTTGTATATTGCACTTAACTGATTAATCAATTGGTTAATAAGAGTTTGTTTTTCTCAAATTGACTATTGACACGAAATTTAAGTGTGGATTTAACTATTTACTTGTTACCTTGTTATATGAATTTGTTTGTAGAGTGTAAAAAAAATTCACTTGTTTCCTCAGCTTCATTTATTCATTCCTTTGGCGGTAAATATTTCAAAGAGAAAAATAACATGCAAACAAACATTTTACCTACTTATTAGTCATTAATAAGAAAAACTACATTTGACCATGAAAGAAATTTAGATTCCGGCAAAAATTATAGCTGGGAATAATACTTTTATTATTATTATTGAGAATTAGGTAAATATATATATTACTGCTTAAATATTTAATTAACATAAAAATTACTCTGCATTTTAAAACAAAGGGTTTAGTTTTAACTTAGTCTTCATAATAGAATGGTTTCTGATTGGTTATTCTGTTTTGTTTTTTTTAATTAATTAAAAAGTATCTCGTTTACTTGATTTCTAAAGTGAAACAATTTATTTTATAATTATTGCAGTAAATTAGTTGGTCAGCGTTACGCTTAGATATCTTACCTATCTAAGTACCTTTAATTTCTAAACAGCTCTCGGAGCGCTATCTTTTGTTAATCAGGGAAGAAAATGCGCTCATTTGTATTTTAGTTTTTTAAATTAAGTCTTTATAATTAAGATATTTGCTAAAGTTGAATTAAATTTAACAATTTATCATTTTATTTGGATAGAAAAAAGATAACAGTTAATTAAAAATATTTTCATTGTACATAATTATTACAATTATGAAAGCTTTATAACCCTTTATTTTCCAGAATGTGTAATTTTTGTATAAATTATACTAGCTAATTGTGTTATGCGAAGTTGTTTTTTTTTTTTTTTTTTTGGCAGTGAATAGGTTTGATGTTTGTTTTATATATATAAACAAATCAAAACAAATATAAAAAACAGTTTTTTTTTTTTTAATGTGAATATTTTAGTAAGAAATGCTTTGGAAACAGTGGGCCAATTCATATCTGTTAATGAGTATACAGTGAAACATTTATAATTACTTTATTAGATTAATTATCACATGAAACGGAAATGTCTGAGAACTGCTTTTTTAAGCCAATAAACATCACATGATCAATCCTGCCTAATAGGATAGTGGTGGCTATGGTTATTAAAGAACCAAAGACACCAAAATGTATAGATACTGAACTGAGTTTAGACCTATATGACTATATAAGCTGATGGGCTTGAATTGAAAATGTTAAGGTGTTTTTAATTTAAGACTCATAGTTTTGTAGTAAAGTGGAGATAAAAGGTGGCTGCTGGAGGGTTGCATTAGATCCTAAGATCTAGGTGCAGTGCTCTCAGATCCAAGGCTCCTCACTGATGAAGGCCACAAGCCAGAAACTAGTCTGGGGATATTGGATGAGTAGGCACTAGATGGGGATTTTATGCACAAGCCTTCTGGCATCCATTGATTACTCTAGCTTGCTGTGTGTGGCAATACATATAGTGAGTTTTGCCTGTTTTAACAACTGTTTTTTTAAGACAAAATTCAAAACTAAACTAATAATTTTGTTTTTTTATTAAATGTTAAGACTAAATATATAGGAATGTATAGGTAGATGAAAAGAAAAACACTACCGAATTGTCAATTGTAGGATAAACACATCTCAAGTGCATCCGAAGAAGAATAGTAATAGAATTTAGTCAATTGCTTGAAAGGACATGAGCAGTTTTTTTTTAACTTTCTAATTAAGAATATCTAGACAACAATTTACAATACAATATTTATGTGATTAATTTATTGGCTATGAGCCAGCTGCCTGATAAAAATCCAAAAGTCTTCAAACTCAAACATTAGCTTATATAAATAATATGGCTAGAAGAGATGATAATAGGTGGACAATTGAAATCTTAAATTGGATTCCAAGAGATTGTAAAAGACCCAGAAAGAGACCACATGTAAGATGGATGGATGAAATAAGAAAGTGTGCAGGGGTGATGTGAAGAAGAGAAGCTAAAGATTGAAGATGGATTGACCTTGGAGAGACCTTCATCTTGCAGTGGATTGATAAGGGTTGATAATGATGATGATGATTATGATTATAATTAATAATACTACAAAACCATATAATTAGGTGATTCAAAATTTAAGTGCTAACTGATTTATCATTGATAATTCAAAAATGTATAATAATACCTTTGTGTTTTGCTTAATTTAATAATTCAGTGAAGCTGTGAACTACACTGTATCAAAATACACAAGTTTAAATACACATTATCAAAAAAATGTAAACAAACAAACAAAAATATATATAAACAAAGGGGCAAAACCCCATAAAATGTATAACAATTTATGATATTCATGTAGCCATTTTCCATTTCTGATGATGTATATGATCATGCTTTAAAAAAATAATTATAAATAATTTTAAATTATACCAGTAGTTGTTTTTCAGTATTGGAATGTTGGTAAATGGTATGTTCATTAATAAAATTTCTTTCATTTATGTTGAAAACACATAATTTTATTCATCCATTATTATCTTTTCTGAATTTGATGTGCACTATTTTGCATAATAAAATATTTCCTAAGCATAATGCTAAAAGTCTTACAAAATATAAAAAACATATTTAAAGTTAATACTGACTTAACAATATCAAAACGATTAGTTACTTGATAATGAGACTACTCTATTATGTTTCTATTATAGAAAAAAAGGAATATTAACCAGAGTATATTGGTTTGTGGTGAAAGTCAGATATTTTGTTATTTATTTTTATTTGAGAAATAAAAGAATGGTATAATGTGTTTTTTTAATTCTTATTTTTTCAGTGAATGAAAAGTATGTGTGACCTTTCAATTTATTATTAATAACTATATTATTATTATTTTTTAAAATTTTTTGTTTATACTATAATTTTAATTTATATATGCATACTATACACATAAATAAAGCTTCTCTGATATATACACATACATGTTGAAAAATGCTTACATTTGCAGTTCAATAAACAATACGTATTCTCTTCTAATTAAAGTTTATCAATAAAAAGTGAGCTAATATACACTATGTATAATAAAGAGAAACAATGCATAATGCTAGCAGAACTCAGTATAAAATATTTGAAACACCGCACAACTATATTATTTCAGCCACATTCCCCTTTTAAATAAATAAAGTTCAAATTTTAGCACTACACTGAAAAAGGAATAAAATTTGAGCTTTCTTTAGTTAAAGGGGGAGTGTAGCTGGAATATTATAGTTATGAAGCATTTCAAATATTGCTACATATAATGTATGCAAGAGAGGCTTGGAACAAAATACAACATACATTATGGTTCCAAGATATAGTAAAACGTCTGTTAAATCATTCTGTTTTGCTCATTTTTAAAATTTTAATTGATTGAGCTTTATCTACATCAATGGTTAATAGCATTGCTCTGTTAACAATGTGATTTTAAGGCTTTCCATTACTTGAATGCTAATTACATTTTTGGAAGATTTTTCCAATAGCTATTTTGTTGTTGTAATAGTCTATGAATATTGTAGCACAATAACTTTGACTCAAATGATCTGTCTAATTTTTTTTAATTCTAGTAAACTTCTATTTGCCATCAATCTACTTGAATGGTGAGAAACTTGTTCATCTATTAAAACAATGTGGCAATGTAATGTGGAGATCACTGTTACCATCATGTTTAGCCATTATGGATTTACTTCAGGATGATAATTTGAGCTCTTGCAATGCATAACTTCTTTATGCTATCAATTTTTTTTCATCTCATTCATCTCACATCAGGTGCATTTAGGTCTTGGGATTTAATTTAGAAATTGCCTAATTAATATTACCTGTTTCACCATGTATTTTCTCTATTTTAAACTGACTTAATTATTATTATTATCAAGATAGTCACATAATATTTAGATTTAACAACTTCATGAAAGATCTATATCATTCCCAGTATGCAATATTATAAATTTATTATATTAAATATTATAGGGATTTGAAAACAGTTCAAGCCGTCTGCAGCCAGCCACCCTATTTCATACAACTGAAACACATGACCACACACATGTGAAAAATTAAATGATCTCCAATATCCATAATTCATGCTGAACCAGTACTCGCTAATTGGTCCAGATTATCATCTCCCACATATACATGATTAGTGCTCAGTTTACTTTAAAATAGCAAATCTTCACACTTTAATGGACAGGCTACTCCAGCCTCCAATTCTTCAGTCATCCATTCCATTGAAAATTTGATGTGTTCAAATCCCCTATATTACATCTAGACTCCAGGTATATAAAATATACTTGTATTTAAAATATTACAAATTTAGCATTTATCCTGCCCCTCTCTCTTCTGTATATTTAAATGGACATGATCCTATATATGAGGAGTCAGAGTGACTTAAAGTCAACATAGGCATGACAATAATATTGGCATTAATAAGGTATTTGGGCACTCCATCATCAGATTTTCAGTGGTATGGATGACTGAAGAGTTGGAGGGTAAAATAGATTGAAGCCTGTCCATTAAAATATGAAGATTTGCTGTCTTAATATAAACTGAACACTGATTATATATATGTGATGGAGATGTTGATCTGGATCAATTCCTGAGTGTTGGTTCAGCATGAAATGTATATATTGAAGATCATTTATCTTTTTCACATGTGCTTGACAGTGTGTGCTCAAAGTCCGTATATTGCATCTAGACACCAGGTATACAAAATATAATTGCATTTAAAATATTACATTAAATATTTAATATTGAAATACAAGTCTATTGTATATACTTAACCTAGATGACTGTAAGGAGCTTGAAGTCTGGGTTCAAATCCCCTTTGATTACATTAAATATATATTTAGAACAACCATCTTTCGGCATACTATATATTAATAATATTCAAAATCTCAAAAAAATATAAACATCTGAAGTGAATTTATACAATGGTAAGTGTAAGAATGGAATTCCCTTCAACCTGGATATATTAATTGAGTCAACTTAAAATAGAGATTTAATATATCCATGTTGAAAAGAATTTGGTCACACGTTTGCCATTGTAGTTAGATAAGAATAATGTTATTTTTGATACTGATTTAGATATTGAGACTGTGAGACTTAGAATGCTATTTATATATAGCTTATAAAAGATGAGTGTTCTGAATATATTATTATTTTTAATAGACATTATTATTCTTAGTTTTTACTTTTTATCTGATAGCTGTTGCAATATTTTCTAAAATTCTGAAGCATTATTTGTCAAAATAACCATATCATTTGCAACATTTATATGATTATGCAATCTCCATTGTTTTCATTTTTTTTTGCTCTCTGTTCTAATCAATAAAATATTTCTTTTAAAATTGGTATATAATTTTATATTGGTCTATGTAGTATTAATATAATAAAAGTTCACATTGCTTTACTCAGCCTTTATATAAATTAATACACTGTACGGCTTACACACACCTGCACATATATAATGAAATATATAAGGGATTCAAACTCGGACTTTCACATGACCCTCAGCTCTCCATGCCATCTCATATTGCTGACCCACCTGATCATATGCATGTATGTAAATAATCAAATGATTTTTTTAAAAAAACAAACAAACTATATTTTAAAATATTTGACTGTATCTGAACCAATGTCAAGAGGTTCAAAAATGCATAAAAGTATTATAGGTGTGTTTTTTAATATATAATGCACAAATTCAATGACTTTAATAGTGTATTTGATTCCATATTTATTCTTTGCAAACTTCCTGGTGAAAAACATTACTAACATTAATAATTGTCATATGATAAAATTAATGTCATGATATTTATAATCCCAAAAGTAATTTTTATATGGTCATATAAATTGGTAAATAGAGAATTTTGAAAATATATATATGGATTGGATAAGGTAAGAAAGTAAAGATGTATGATACATTTAATATGGGCGATGGGCTACAAGCATCAAAACTGGTTTTATTGTATGTGATGAAAATTTTGGCAACATATAATTTAGAGGGGCTCTTTTAAATTTTTATACTCAACAGTATTTATTATTTTAGAATAAATTAGAATTTAATTTAGTTACATTTTTAAATTTAATGTTAAATATATATTTATTAAAAATAATATAATAAAGCAATTCACATTTAAAAATAAAATTGAAGAAAGAAAAGATGTTTAAATAATACCTATAACTTAATAAATCCAACTTATAGAGCTATATTGTTACTATTTTATTTCTTAATTTAATTTATTGGCACTTTTTCAAGTAAACCAAGATGGCAGTCTGTATTTTTTGGTAAATTTACAGTTTTACAGCCCCCCCCCCCCCAAAAAAAAGATGTTTACAAAAAATGCCTGCTAGGAAATGTTGAATGTAATATATTTTACATGTTATATCTTATTATTGTTATTATAAAAAAAGAAATCATTGTGGAAAAATTAATTACAATATTACAGTTTATTTTTTGGTATTAATTTATTAATAGAATAATGAAAGAAAAAATATAAATACAATACTTAAACTTTATTCATGACAATAACATGCAATCATATCATGACCATTGACACACACTTTTTAGGAGGGCAGAATGGACACATTTGGAAATACTCCACTGCATCATATCTGTGACAGGAAGGTTCCAAATTTTTACTATTATAATAATTTACCAAAAAAAAAAAAACTGCTGTCAAAAATGAAACACACTGAATTGAATTAAAATACAGAAACGTTAAACGCATCCCATGGCTTCCCGACAAAAAAAATTGAGAAAAAGCTTAATAATGAAATTGATCAGAATTTATTCCTTTCTTTAAAATTTAACAATTGATATAATAATTTTGTTTTAATTTAACAACTAACACATCTTCGGTAGTTTATAGGCCCATAAAACTTGTACATTTATTAAAATACAAACTACTATCTTGGTTTACTTGAAAACTCACAAATACCAATTTTTTCTTAGGGAAAAAAAACTTATCTCTAAACCAAATTTGCAACAGAAACTTTTAAAATGTTTTAAAAATAGATTTTAGTGATCAGAGGAATGAGTTTAATTTGTAATTATTATTATTAATTTTTGCACAATCAGTAATAATTATAAATACACCTTTATCCATTACATATTTAAAATTATAGATGTTCTTCATATTTAAAAATATTTAATGTTTAGTCACTATAGTTACATGAGAGATCATGTGATGCTAAATTATCAGAAGTGATAAGATGAAGTTTGATACAGATATATTTAAATTTTGAATTGATCACTATGCTACTGTATGTACTAAGCCACATAGTGCATTATTAACATTTAATATTTGTTTGTCTTTAGAAGCATATATTAGAATAAGAATATATGTGTGTGTTGGTACTGGGAGGAAGGGGACAATGAAAAGATGCATTGTTGCATTATTATTTTCTGGCAAAGTGTTAATATGAAAAGAGTCAGAAATCAAGAAATAATTGCAAAATTAGTGATATTGTATCTATATCTTTAAAGCGTTTTTAAAATAAATTTTAATGAATACATGTATGTGATCAGGTGGGTCAGCAATATGAGATGGCATGGAGAGTTGAGGGTTGTGTGAAAGTCTGAGTTTGAAGCCCTCATACATTACATAAAACCCCATATTTTTTAATAAAATATTTAATGTTATTGTAAATAAATTTCTTCCTTTGTTTTTTTGGTTGGTTGTTGGATTGGATTCATTACCTTCTCCCTAAATTATTAAATATTTTTAGGAAATATTGGTATTTTGTTCTTTTTTTTAATTATTTAATAAATTTTAATTTTTCCTTCCATTAACTAAAATATATTAAAAATTTTAAATTATAAAAAAACATAAAATATAATTTAATAAAATATTAATAAATATTATATTTTATTTTTTTATTTAAATATTTTAATTAATTAAAATTACTTAAAATAAAATAACTAGTGGTTAATTTTAAATGTTGCCAAATTTGCCGTCTGCAAAATTTTAAATAAATTTTTATAATATTTTTTTATTTAAAATAATTAGTTGATTAAATGTTTAATTATTGAAAAATATATAAAATTTAATATTTTTTAAAAATATTTTTTAAAAGAAAAATAAAAAAATAAAATATATTTCATAAAATATTATATAAAAATTATTTATATAAAAATAAAATAAATATTTTGGATGATGGTTAAAAAATATAATGAAATAATAAAAGAGAAAAAAAATATATTTTAAGTGGTGACAAAATAAAAAAAAAAAAAAATAAAAATATTCATAAAAAATCTCCTTAAAAAAAAAAAACCTAAGAAAAATAAAAAATATATAAAAAAGGGGAAAAAAATATAGAGGAAAAAAAAAAAAAAAAATTAGTGAGACACAAAATTTAAAAAGAAAGGGGAACTAAGGGGGGGTAGGGAAAAAGGGGGGGAAAAAAAATGTGAAAAAAGGGGATTCCCCCCCGGGGGGGGGGGGTGTTTGGGGAAAAAAAATATAGAAAAAAATAAAATAAGAAGAAAAAATTTAGAAAAAAAAAATTAAAGAGAATATAATAAGAAAAAAAAAAAAAATTAATAAATATTAAAGTAGGGGGGAAGAAGAATAAAAAAATAATAATAAAATGAAAGATGGAAGAAAAAATGAATGAAGAAAAAAAAATTTTTGATAACATTGGAATTAATTACTTATTATTCATAAATTTGTAAATAAACGTTGATTTATAATTAAACTTACTGTGCGTGCTAGTGTCATTCGTGAAATCAGAAATCATAAACCTTGGATAGAGCATACATTGAAGTACATACTATCGTCAACATGATATAAGAATTTATTGATATTTTTGAGAAAACATTAGGATGCTTTTCGTCTTTGGTAGTTTATGATGTGTAAGGTACAATAAAATCCCATTTACCTTTTCCATCATTTTGGCTTTGCGTAGTTGATTATAGTATACAATATAAATTAATTATTAAACCTGTAAACAGATTTACCAGATAATGACATGATTGAATATATTTACTTAACGTTTTTAAATTGTCATTTGTCAGTATGATAAGAGTCTCAGTAATAGTAAACTATAAAAAAAGAACCCAAGTATTTATGTTTATTTATTGCAAAGCTTTACCTGGACTAGCATTTGTATTAAAAATCATATAGATGGTTTAAAATTTCATAATCTTATGTAGTTCTACAAATTATGCCATCTTGTACATGGTCGGCCATTGGGTCTCATACAATAAAAATCGCAAATTAAGGTTTGAAAAATAATAACATTGCACTTATAATTTGTTTAATGTATTTTATCATACTACTATGGTAGTTCTTCGCGGTACACCCTGGCTGTGATCAAATTAAATCATAAAAAGTTTATGTTAGATCATTAGTCTGGTCTGTGGTAAGTTGCTCCAGATATTGATTGTGGTCTTTGGTGCATAAAATAGATAGCATAATATGCTTTTGGATACAGCTCTTAATAGCTGACAATGTGCAACGGGAATTGATCAGTGATAGAAGTTAAGATTCTTAGTGCCCTTACGTTATGTAGTTGGGACCACACAATTAACGGTTACAATTTATAGGGCCGCAGCGTGTTCGGCACGATGGGTAGTTGAGAGGGCAAGCGAATGGTTACAATATATATATATGCAGGTTTAAGCCTATAGTGTATTAATTTAATGAATAGGTAATAGATGGAAAGCCATCTGCAAGATGTTAAAAGTGGATATAAATCAGTCCCAATCTTGTATGAGAGTCATATGGTCAAATGTATACTACAGAAATATTATTTATTATAATATCTGGTCTAATGAATGACTAATAAAAGTTATTAAATAATAGGGATCTTTTAAATTTTATGACCAACAGTCTTTAGCATAAAAATGTATTTAATTGCAATTTTAATTTAATATTGAATAGACACATATTAAAAAATATGGTAAATAAATTAATATACACACACATCTAAAAATAATAATAATAAATAAAAACACATACATTTAAAGTAATATCCATAAATTAATAAGCCTAACTGTCATGAGCATTCTATTCCCATTTTGTCTTTTTATTAACTTAATTTTATCTTTAAAAGCAAAAAAGAATGCTTAATTTTCTGAGAGGATATTAATCTTTTACTCATTATTGAATAATGGCCCTGAAGCCTAATAGATTTTAAACCAGATTACTGTGAATATCATGGTAGATGTTAATGTCATTCTTTTGTGTGTGTTTTTTTTAAAATTAGTATTTAACTCATCTGGAAATATGAATTTGAACATGATTATGTTGGATGATCATAAAATTATCTTGAAACATAGTATATATCATGAAATAATCTGCTCTCCAAAAATATTCATATAGATGGAGGTATGTTGTATTTATGTAGAGAATTGATTGAAACAAGAAAGTATCATAATATTGTTATCCAAATCATGACAATTCTATCATATTTCACATTTGGGGATTTCTTTCTATTCTTTAGAAAAATGTAATATATTAATTTGTCCAGCCAAATGATGTGTCATGGACTCTTTGTTCAAATATCATAATTCTGTCACTTTTATATTGGAGCTCTCACTATAGAAAGTGGTGTTTTTAAAATATTCTACTTTAAAAGGTTATGATCTTTTGTCTTATTAAACCTTGTAATGTTAACATATGTGTGTTTTTTTCAATAATTTATTCCACGGAGTTTTTGTTTATGTATGTGTGTATATTTGGTTGCATTTCTTTATTTCTCTCTCTCTCTCTCTCTTTCCCCCTCTCTCCCATTCTCTGCTCCCTCTATCCATGCCCATTTGTTTTCATCATGAGTGTTGACCTTATTTGATAATATATTTATTACTCATAAAATTATTGGATATAAAATATTCAATAGTGTTAAAGTATTAAAAATTTTATCACTTTTTATTTAAATAGGTCCGACATTTCTTTTGGCAAGCTCATTAAACAGATATTATCTATCAATTAGTTCTTACCAATTTTTAGGGTTCTGTTGTTAAAAAATATTAGCATATACTTTATTTATGCGTTACAAGTCAAAGTTATCTTGCTAATTTGACAAGAGTTATCATTATTTTTTCTAACCCCTGTATATAAGTACCAAATTTGAATTTTTTCTACCCCCCCCCCCCGGTTTGTGATCAAATTCTATGTTAACATAAGTGGACTTGCAACTTTTGTGTTTTGCAAGCAAGCAAGCATGCCACAAGGAAGGAGAACATCTTTTACAAAAAAAATAAATAAAAATAGGCTATAAATATATCATATTTAATAAATAGTCAAATGTACTAAATTCTTTTCACTAAATATATAATAGTTTATAGTTCACTCATCTGCACTAGAAGTATTCGATTTTTATAAATCAACTCATGGTTTTCATTTAACAGTGATTAATAGTGTCCAATCTGTGAATGGATTTGTACTACTGTTAATAATACAAAATATATTTATAAAGGAATATTTTACAAAAGAGTTTTATACACGCATTAAAATTATTTTTTATGTTTTAAACATGAAATAAATAATAAAAACTTGAGTATAAATTTATTTCATATTTAGTGTAATATTATGCAATATATCTCTTTGATATATATATAAAGAGTCAATTATAATTGTTTTGCAGAGAGGTATGAAACAATTTAATAGTGCCCCTGGGCAAATACTATCCTCTCATCCAATTATTATATATAACAGTTCTATTTTTTTTTTTTTTACTTAAACACACACAAAAAAAGTTTTTCCAATTTCGGATCTAATAACAAATTTTTAAAATATAAGAATACATTATTTATTTATTTTACAGATCTCACAAAGAATTTTGAGTTTTCGGAATGTTATTCTTTAAAAAAATTGGAAAATTATTCTAATCGTTATTTTCATAGAGTTTATTATAAGATTTGAAAGTTTGGAAATGAAATAATACAGTTGAGTTTTATTATTATAAAATAATGCACTATTTAAAAATAAAATGTTAGTAATTTGAAATTTAAATCAGATGTAATCATAAATGTTAATTTGGTTTTACAAATTGTCAATTTTTCAATGCTGAATATAATTATAAGTACAGTATTCTGTATTTTTTTTTTTACCTGTCATTTAAACTTTTAATCTAGAGATCATTTTGTTTTAAATAATTCAATTATTAAACATTACAAACCTTAATGCAAATAAATTATAATTGGAAAATATTTTAATTCTAAATACAGTAATTATAATAAGTGAATTTTTAATATATTTATATATTTCTTTCAAAAAAGTTTTTATAAAATTTCAAATTAATTAATTTTATATTATAAAAAATAAAAACTTTAGCGTTGTATAATATTTTTAAGTGTTTGCATAAAGATTTCTTTTCTGATGAGTACTACCATAATTAACATGATTGAATATCTGAAATTATCTTTTGAATAAGATTTAGGCCACTAAGGATAAATTATTAATACTAACTCAAAGATGAATATTCAATTTTTTACTAATGTGCCCTGAAAAGTTAAAACATGTTTAATATTTTTATTTATAATTAATTACTTTTGAAATGCTTTCTATAATGTAAAGAAGCTTTCATTATTTAATAGGAGAAGTGACATCTTTCACATGCTAAACCTACTTAGCTTTATATATCAAATAAGTATTTGTTTACTATTGCTAAAAAAAAAAAGTTCTCATTCTAATGCTATTACAATACGTGTTCTATCTGAATTTGAATGATTTACCCATTGGAAGGTATTACATAAGAAAATTCAGTGACAAAACTAATACATAAAGAATAAAATGTGTCTATTTTTGAATTTACTAAGCATTGTTTAAAAGCAAAGCAACATCAACAGTATTATATAACAAATTAATTGGTGTAATAAGTGTGTTAAATAAAAGCAATAAAGAATGTAATCCATAAAAGTAAATGTGCATATTTGTCTAAAAATAGTTGCTATTTTACCAGGCAATTAAAAAATCAATCCATAAGAAATGAAATACAGATATAAGCTAAATGTAAAATTGGTAGATTTTTAAAATTCAGTTTTTGATGTGACAAAGTGAATGAATATAATGGTAATATTATCATAATGTCTGACGCTATAATGTTATTCAGTGATATTACATAAACAGTGAAAAATAACCTTTATTTATAAGATTTGCATTATTGACTGCATTTACTTTATGAAATATATGTTTCTATTTTTTTAAAACTTATAAATAACTGCAAAAAGTCATTTTGTTGTAAATACCTTAATATTTTGTCATTTTACAAATGAAGTGTCTGTCAGCTTTTATACAAATGGTAATTGAGAAAAATTGATTACTACCTTAAAAGTATAAAGAAAAAAAAAATTATTGCCATTTTTAAACAATGAAAAAAAAGGAAGTTCTTTATTTTAAAATTAGTACCTATAAAATATTTGTTAATTTTATTGTTATAGAGTAAAAAAATATATTCCCCATAGTTATTATTGTCATTTGTAATTTTAATTTTATTAATATTACTATTATGGGCTAAGAAATACATACATTTTGTTTATTATTTTGAATGTTTTTTTTTTTTAATAATTAATTTTTTCCATTGGTTTTTCTTATGTGGTGCCACCTAATGGATAGTTTTGCAAACTCATGTAGATCATACACTATAATAGTACCTATACTTTAATGAGAACTAAACCTGTGGTTTATTCCTACTTTTACACTAAGAATCAAAAAACTGATTATTAAAAATAACAAATCTAATTAGTTACATGTTAATACCTTAATTTTATGATACTCTAATTAGTTACAGCTTAACAGCTTATATTATAATGTCTAAATGCTAATCTTTAAAATTCTTTAGTGTATTGAACTTCATTATAGACATGTTAATGATGTCAGTATTTACAAAATTTAATACTGCTGATCTAAGAGAGATATGTAAGTTATAGAATAATTTATGTAAAAAGATGGCGAGCAATAGAAATATAACATAATTACCACTTGATTTTAATGCTCTATAGTTAAGTTTAGTGATTTTCAACTTATGTTCTATAAAAACCCTGTTGATCTGCTGATAAAATTTAGGTTCCGAAATAAAAGTAGTCTTTGAGCTTAAATAAATGATTTAAAATATGAATGAAAAATGTATGTAAATAAAGTTTAACATTGAAAATTTTGATATGCAATATCTCAAGGAAATGTAATATGGAAAACAACTATATGCAACAACATATATAAGATACATTTAAAATCTGAATAAAGTTCACAAATTTTGCCTAATACACTTTTGACTAAGTTATATTAATAATAGTCATGGCATATAACTTAGTGCAGTAGGGAAAAATTGTGAACTTTATTAAGATTTTTAAACCTATCTTGTATATGTTTTTGCATATAGTTATTTTCCAAATAAAGTTTAAACAATTATTAATATTCTGCAAAAATAGAAAACTTAAGCAGTCATGTTTGGATAAAATAAAATCCATTGTGTCTAGTCACGGATGATTAAATTAAATATTAATATTTGATTATTTTAATAATTGTTGAGTCACATTGTTTAATAAAGTCAACTATAGCAAAATAGCATATAGCAATCCAGCATATTATCAAACACATTAGTCATAGATCAGTGATATTTTATTAGTTGACTGTTTTTTTTTTCTGCAAGTTTACTTGGAAAGTTCTAATTGCTTTGATATCAACATTTGCATTTTTTCTTAAAATTTCATATTTTAAATTCATAATGATTTTTAAAATGATAATGAACCATTAGACACTGAAAAACTTTTAATTTCTACTATATTTCTTTCAAGCTCTTAATAAATATCTGCATGCAGGAATACTGCTTTCACATTGACAAGAGATAAATGGACAGATGTATTCAACCAATACGGACATTCATTTCATTAGCTTCATAATGCTATCTTTTTGTGTGTGTAAATTTAGTAGTTGAAAAGCAACAGATTATCATAAACATTGCTTTCAACACCTCGTTTTTTAATTAAGTTTGAATTTGGGTACTGTTAATTCAAGCTGTAATTATAGAGTTGATGGTTCTAAAGTTGCAGAACAATAGAAAATCTTCATAAACAAAGTCTAAATATAGCACAGGGTAAGGTGAATTATTAATTGCTAAAAACATTCAAATAAATCCACTGTCACTCTTATTATGTCATAAAATTATTACATGATATAAAAAAAGTAAACAATTTTTATTTGTTAATTGATAAAATTGTTCATTCAAGTCTTTTCAAAAATGATTTATTTAGTAATATGTAAAAATTATTCCTCAACATTTTTAATGTTTGTTTTGATTGCATAATGGAATGATATACAGTGCAGTGAATGATGTTTTAGTTTTAAAATCATTTGTGCTTTTGTGTGTGTGGTTACGTATAGACATTTTTCTAATCTGGTTTATGAACTCTTCCTAAATCTTGAAGTTTAAAGTATGTGAAACAAATGAACTGATACGGAAATTTGAATAGAAATTATTTCTCTTCTAAAAATAATAACGGTGGCATTAAATAAATACTTTATTTTCATATGTCAAAGTGTTAACCAAGAAGTGAATCTGGGCCAGCTGCTTGGAAGACAGCTATGCTAACCGCTAGGCCACCAATGCTTGACAAATAAATACTTTATTAAAAGATGAAAATAACTTTTTTTTTCCACTTCTTTTAATATTAATGAAAAGCCAGGAAAACTTTCTAATCCAAAATTTAGAAATCATTGATTTGATATCAAAATATATTATAAAATTACCTGCTGAATTTGAGGGGTATGAATATGACTGACTAGGCTGAAAGCATGCTTAGTTACGTATTGAAATTTTAAAACAAAATCGTCTTTTCTTTATGAGCAGATAAAATGCTTATAATAGAATTAAAGGTTAAATTTAATGAAAAAAGAATATCCACATTTATTAAAGTCAATTTATTGCCATTTTATACCACATATTTGTGAGAACAAAACAAAATTCCAAAACAAGTTGGATTTCACTTCTGATGTTAGAATTCAGATATCTGTAAATAAATCAAATTTTAAACGAATATTGAAAAAAAGGAAAAAGTTTAAAGTCTTATTATCTTAACTATGAGGTTAAATTAATAATAGATGCAACTTATCTTCCACCCTTTTTGCATTAAAATTTTTTAAAAACAACATTCTTTCACTATAAAAGAGCAAAGTCATTTTATTTAGAAATTAACAACTTTGCCAATATGAAATCGATAAACCAATTTATTGAAATATAACTATGATTTTATCAGAATTGGGTATTCCAAAAATATACATTTTTTTTTCTCATGTGCCATATCATCAGCCGGGAAGCAAACCTGCCAACCCAGGATAACCGCTTGCAAAGCAGCTATCGCTGACCTCTAGACCACCAATGCTTAACTCCAGAAATATACTTGATAAGCAAATAAAAAAAATTAAATATAAACGTAATTTAATGACTGTTGATAAATCTTGAGTCAAAATGACACATATAGCTAATAAACCATTTAATGAATGAGTTTAATATAAGTTTCGGATATCCTTACCATTAAATAGGTACTGACATTTCTGAATACAAATTTGAGAATAAAAAGATACAGTTATTATATAGACCTTGGATTTATAGATTTGTTAGACTAAAAGTTGTGGGAAGACATGGTCAAATTTAAGAAGTTGTTTATTACATCATACTCATCTGTATTAGTTAGCTAAAAGTAATTGTGGTCATACTTTTGTATTCACTGAGCATGAGCAAAACACTGACTGCTGTAAAACTGTCGATGTTCTTTTCTTCTAATTCATTACAGTTTTCTCCTTTATCAAAATGCTATGACACTTCACTTTTTTCATATATTATAAATATCTTAGTAGTTCTACTTTTCTGCCTTTATTTGATAACACTTGTAACAATTTGTGAAATTACAATTTGCAAAATCTAGACAATTTAAATTCTTTCGATTTTACTTCCTGTTTTTTTATATTTCAATCCACGAAATACATTTCATACAACTGCTGTAAAAGTTATAGAATGACTGGTTTGTTTTATCATGCAGTGCAATCAATTTTAATTGTTTTACTGCTTATTTTATGCTATATTTAATGCTTCAGCAATTCAGGCTCATTATTTTAAAAATATAGTCTAAACATGATTGCTCATTACTGAGAAGTTAAGGGGGGGGAGGTGCTAAAATATATTAACTAAATGTTGACACTAACAAATTTCTATTAAAGACAATCTGAATAAATCAATGAGTATTTATGGGTTTTCTTTTTAGCTGAAGATGATGACCACTAGTGACATCTTTCTTACATTCTCAGCAGCCAGCATTGTTCCAAAGACAAATTTATTTGATTTTTATTTGGCAGTCGGGAGGAGGGGTAAATAACGTGATAGTTTTTACGAAAGGCAATATGATTGAATATGTGTGTGTCTATGTATATTTGTTAATTAGGTTATATGCAATGTATAAATGATAGTGCAATCAAGGTTTCCCCACTGATGAATGCCTCAAGCTAGAAACTAGTTGGGGGAGGGGTATTGGATAAGTAGACACTAGATAGGGATTTAATGCCCTGACTTATTAGTATCTGTTGATTACTATTGTTTACAATGGGGGCATTCCTGAATGAAGAGAGTTACTACTGGTTTACATCTTTATAACTGGTTTCTAGAGTCACTGCTGAATGAAGACACTGGTTTCTAGATAATTAAGACTGGTTTTAAGATAATGGCAGGCCTATGAAACAATACATTACTCGATGATTTGGCTTGATTTTAAATCTTTTAAGGTTTTTGTGAATTTTCAGATCATTGGTTTTGAATAGCAGTGTAAACAATGACTGTTAATTTTATTTCATTTCAAATTTTTCGAAATTAATTAATGGAAGAACTTTTTACTATCTAATAATATAAATATAGGGGATTTGAACACAGACTTTCAAGCATACTATTCACATTATCTCATACCACTGATACACATGACCACACACATGTAGAAAAGATAAATAATTACCAATATACTTATTACATGCTAAACCAGCACTCATCAGTTGATCCAGATTATCATCTGCCACACACATACATAATCAGTGCTCAGTTTCATATTAAGATAGCAAATCTTCACACTTTAATGGACAGGCTTCAATCTACTCTAACCTCCAACGCTTCAGCCATTTATACCATTGAAAATCTGATGATGGAAAGCCCAAATCCCACACTGATGGTGATATTATTGTTATGCCCATGTTGACCTCAAGTCATTCTGACTTTTCAGGTATAGGACCTTATCCATTTAAATACATAGAAGAGGGATGGGCAGGATGCAGGCTCAATTTATACTATTTGAAATATAGGCATTCTTCATATATCTGGAGCTTAATTGAAAATATAGGTTTGAACACAGACTTCCAAGCACCCTTCGTCTATCTACATGTGTGTGGTCATGTGTATCAATAGTTTGAGATAGTGTTGTGGATAGAGATGAAGGATGCTTAAAAGTCCAGATATAATGCCTGTATTTCAAATATTACACATTAAGCCTGCATCCTATCCATTTCTCTTCTATATATTTAAATGGATAAAGTTCTATGCATGAGGGGTCAGAGTGATTTTGAGGTCAATATGGGCAGAACAATAATATGGGCATCAGCATGGGATTTGGACTTTCTATCACCAGATTTTCACTGGTATGAATGGCTGAAGAGTTAGAAGTTGGAGTAGATTGAAGCCTGTTCATTAAAAGTGAAGATTTACTATCTTAATTTAATGTAAAACTGAGCACTGATTATATATGTGTGTGGGAGATGATAATCTGGACCAACTGATGACTGCTGGTTCAAAACGAAATACCTATATTGGTGATTATTTATCTTTTCTACATGTGTGAGGTCATGTGTATCAGTGGCATGAGATAGTGTGGATAGATAAAGGGTGCTTGAAAGTCTGTGGTCAAATTCCCTATATTTACAATTAAGCTCCAGGTATATGAAGAATGCCTGTATTTCCAATATTATATCTAATAATAGGTATGATCTGCATTCTCTAAATATTAGTAGAATTTTTTTGTACCTAATTTAAAATTTATTATCAATAATTGGAAGGCTTCTACTAATATAGTTAATAGACAAAGAGGAATTGACAGTGAATTATTTATTTTAGAATTGTATTTTATAATTATAAAAAACTTTATTTTCCAGAATATATATATATTAATTAAATATGGAATTTCCTAAAAATGAAATATTTTAAAATATTTGTAAAAGAACCAGAGGAGAAATTCAATACTTTAAAGAAATTTGACCTCAATAGGATTTTGAAATGGAAGATTATAAATTTTTGTTTTCATAAATCAGTCTTGCCTTCATCGTTTCTTTTACAAGTACATAAATGACATACACATAAATATAATTCAAAAACATTGAGATAGGTGCGTGTAATTTGGAAGCTCTTTACGAGTAGAAGGCAAGATGGTTGTGGATTAAATACTAGGATGCATAATAGTTTTAAAAATAATTTTTGATATTTATTACATTACTTCAAAAAATGACATTGTAAAAAGAGAATTATTTATAAATTTATGCACATGTGTGTGTGCTATAATTTTGGATACCGGTTGTTGCAAAAACGTATGATATTTCAATTTAGTTTAACATAATTTTAAAAATTGTAAGATCATTATGACTACGGAAAAGTTATTAAGAAAAATAATTAATTAATATAAAAAGAATATTTACATAAAATTTGAAAAATTAGTACCCATATACAAATAAGCAAGTAAATAATAATTACGGTGAGATAAAATAAGCATAAAATAAATTTATTAGCCTAGCTTAGCAGACTAATAAATTTATTTTATGCTTATTTTATCTCACCACAATTATTATTTACTCGCTTATTTGTATATTATATATAATTAAACTTATTCCAGATTCAAAACTAATCCAGACTAAACAAAGAAAATAAATTCGAAAACACAACCAATAGTTTCACTGCTACAAGCAGACTTTTCAAATGTAAAGGAATAAAAAATAACAAATTTATATTAAACATTATCCCCAATTCCACTTACACTCCACCCATCTTTTATGTTAAAAGAACTTTTAAATAAGTTAATTACATCAGAATCATAAATTTTTAATAATAATGATTCTTTCCTTCTTCTTTACATATATCATCATCATCATCATCATCATCATCATCATCATCATCAACCATTATCAATCCACTGCAGGATGAAGGTCTCTCCAAGTTTAATCCATCTCCGATATTTAGCTTCTCTTCTCCACATCACCCCTGCACACTTTCTTATTTCATCCATCCATCTCACATATGATCTCTTTCTGGGTCTTTTACAATATCTTGGAATCCAGTTTAAAATTTCAATTGTCCATCTGTTATCATCTCTTCTAGAAATATGTCCAGCCCAACCCCATTTCAATCTTTTAATTTTTTTCAATGAGGTCAGTAACACCTGTTTGTTCTCTTACCCATACATTGTGTTTTCGATCTCTTCTTGTTACTCCCAACATACATCTCTCCATACTTCTTTGAGTGGTCTGAAGTTTCTGTATTGCTCTTCTATTAAGTGTCCAAGTCTCAGATCCATAAGTAAGAACTGGTAAAACACATTTATTAAAAACCTTCCTTTTCAAACATATAGGCATATTTCCTTTTAGTATCAAGTTATTTCTACCAAAAGCACTCCAACCAAGTTTAATTCTATGATTATTTTACTCCATTATGTTTCAATCTGTATTAATAATCTGACCAAGGTATTTATAACTATTAACTTCTTCTAATTCATCATAATCAATCTTTATTTTCACATTTTATGATGAATTAGAAGAAGTTAACAGTTACAAATACCTTGGTCAGATTATTAATACAGATGGAAACAATGGAGGAAATTAATTATAGAATTAAACTTGGTTGGAGTGCTTTTGGTAGAAATAACTTATATACACACATATGATGGTGGTTTTTTATTACTTTACATGATTTAATGCAGAAAGGTATTGACTATTGGGAAAATATATAGATGTATAGATTAAAAGAAATTTCTGTGAAAATCTCACACTTACTTCATTATCTTCATAATAATTACTACTTTTTAAATACATTGTGCAAAATTAATTTTATTTTGAATATAATTTAATTGTGATAATAAACAAAGAAGATGAGTAAACACACACACACACACATAAATATAATGTAGCTTTAACTGTCTAATTTGTAAAAATAAAAACGAATAAAAAATATGCATATATTTAAATTGTGTAAATAGGACGGTTAAGCACTAACAAACTATCAATAAAATCCTATAAGGTTTTTTGATTACTGGAAGTGATGCAGTGAACGTTTCTTCATATATGAAATTATGTGCTTGTGTATAAATCATAAATTATAGACCAAATAGTACTAGCATAGACTGTTAAAAATTTTTATTATTTTCCATAGTAATTAAATTTCATATTAACTAAAATAGGAAATGTTTTAAATATAATAATATGTTGGATTCTTTCCATTATCTATCATTAAATTTTATGTTGAATGTCCTAAAAAATTTAAACTTTATTTAAACTTTCCAAATACAAAACAACTATTAGTAATAACACACAAATAGACAACACAGGTTACTAGATTACAGAACGTTTCGAATGGTATTATTTTCCGCTCTTCTGATGGTGGCATATTAGCATAAGAATCGAATTTACATCTTTACATTCTTAAATATCGAATTTTAAAGCAATAGTCTAACCAATTGAGCTAACTATTCTATCAAAAACCTTCAGGCAAATAGTCAAGCGTTGTTAGCCGAGAGGTCATCGCAGCCGCCTTGCAAGCAAGTAGTTGGTTGCAGACGGTTGTGGGTTCGCGTCCCGGCCGATGCCATGACATATGGAAAAAAAACCTTCAGGCAAATATTAGTGAATGTTTTTTTTATTTTAGCATGAAATACGTATATTGGTGATTATTTATCTTTTCAACATGTGTGTGATCAGGTGAGTCAGCAGTGTGAAATGGCACGGAGAGTTAAAGGTCGTGTGAAAGTCTGAGTCCGAATCCCTATATAAAATTTTAATTGTTTGTGTGATTAAGATATATCATGCTTATCACATAAATTAATAAAATTAAATTAAAAATCTTGAATTAGTATTTTAAAAATATCCGTATTTAAATTTCAATAACATTAATAAAATAAAATTTATTGTCTATAAAGCTGAATAAAGTTTTATTTGTTTTTTTTTTTTTTAAAAAAGGTGGAAGTAATATAAGTCTTATCACTTTAATCTGGTAACGCCAATTCGTATTATAGCTGTCAAGAAATATAAACACTTTTTTTTTTGCATGGTAAATTTTTTTATTCAATTTTTAAAAATTATATATATAAATCATTGGACGTTATTCTTGCTTTATTTGCCGTAAGTATAATTTGATTGGTATTATATTTGCTCTTTTAATTCAATCAGAAAAGGAACCGGGAAGAGGGGGGGGGGGGCATCAACAACTTTTTTTTATCAAGCCTAGCCAGTTTTTCGGTTTTATCCATGCTGTATGCTATCAAAATAGTATTTTTTTTTGTTTTGTTTTCATTACTTTGGCAAACTGTATATATGTTTTTTCTAAATAAATAATTGATTTACTAGCGTTTAATAAAATAGAAATTAGGCTAATTTCATGCCAACGAAAATGATTTTTATATGATAATACAAACATCATTATATTAATCAATATTTTATGTTAAAGGATTTTGCATTAGATGTAAAAATGAACATTATTTTAATATATGTTTCATTTGGGCTGATCCCCCCCCCCCCCACTTTTTTGTGTTAAATAATTTTGTATTAATGAGGGTCCATGGATTCATACTGAAACATTAGAGAAACAAACCAAGAAAATTATATATATATATGTATTCTAAGACTTATATTAAACTGTATTTTTTAATTGTAAAAGAGTCTATCAGTGCATTAGCGCTGAATAATTTAAAAACAAACAGGGCATTGAAACAATTATTATGATGTGGTTTAGTTCAGCGTTAGAGTGAAGAACTATATAACTAAAAGATCTTGAACTGAAGCTCAGTCTATCACTTGTAATGATCAAATGTCACATAATCTTTTGATTATTTTTTAAGATTTAATGCAAAAAATCTTAGTACAATAGAGGACTAACATTTTATCTCTATTGAATAATTAAATTCTTTAAGTGTATTCCTATTATGAATGATTATGTTTATTCTTAAACTAAATAATCTAAAATATATATTTAATATTCATTTTTATCTAGTGTAATCTAAGATTTAAAAAACAGGCGTTCTTATACCTGTAACTTTATTGTAAATATAGGCGATTTGAACTCAGACTTTCAAGCAACCGTCAACTATTCACACTATCTCATACTACTAATACACATAACCACACACACACAGAAAATAATCACTAATATTCGTATTTCGTGCTGAACCGGAACTCATCAGTTGGTCCAGATTACCATCGCCCATATATATATATATATAACCAGTGCTCAGCTTATATTAAGATAACAAATCTTTATACTTTAATGGACAGGCTTCAAAGTATTTAGATTTTCTATCTTAATATAAGCTGAGCTCTGATTACATCTATGTGTGGGAGATGATAATCTGGACCAACTGATGAATGCTGGCTCAGCACGAATTTATTAGTGATTATTTACCTTTTCTACATGAGTATGGTCATATGTATCAGTTGTATGAGATAGTGTGGATAGTTAAAGGTTGCTTGAAGATCTGACTTCAAATCTCCTATATTTACTGTTGTAATCTAATAAATATTTTTTACTTTGCTATATTTACTTAGTTTATATATATATATTTTAAACAAAAATAAAATATTTTAAAATACATATAATGAATTTATGATCCATCTAATTGAGAGACCTAAAAATGCATGTCTATTATTTCTTTTGCCATCTATTATTGACAAATCATAATTCTAGAGCAATATTTTTCTGTGTGGCTAGTTTTTTTTTTCATGTGTCAAAGCATCGGCCAAGAAGCGAACCCGGGACAACTGCTTGTAAGGCAGCTCACTCGGCCACCAAAGCTTGATTAGTTTTTTTAAAATTTGAAGCAACATTTTACTTAATTAAAAATATAGATAACAATCACATCTTTCCTGTCATTTGATTTTTATTATTCTGAACTACAATAACTGTTTCTTTATATATATGCCAAATGCATTGACTGGGATGCAAACCTGGGCCAGCTGCTTGGAAGACAGCTATGATAACTGTTAGGCCACCAACACTTGACAATAACTGTTTCTTTTACATTTTTTTAAAAGAAAGTTTAAGAAGAGAGATTTTTGTTTTGTTTGTCTGCAACTTTCTATAAAAGGTCTTATTCTATATTCACAGAGATAAATAAATTAAAAAATAACAAACAAACACGTCCTCTATTTTAAAAAATAGCCCATTAATTTCAATATATATATATATACAGCAAACTACACACAAACTTCTTTATAAATCTTGATTTATTATAATATGAACTATTATAACTAATATACTCCAATATTTTGACTATATTATTTCGTAGTCTTTATCAAGGAACAACTAAAAATTATATTAAAAACAATAAATGCGAATATACTATAATACATAAAACGAATACTAATACCTCTTATCTTCAAACTCTTCTAACAAACAATCTTAACTTTTCATTATATTCACAAGGTATTTAAAAAACAAATGTAATGGAAAGTTAAGATTGTTTATTAGAAAAGCTTGAAGCTAAGATGTCTTTGTATTTGTTATATGTATTATGGAATATTTGTATTTATTGTTTTTTATGTATTTTTTAGTTGTTCCTTGGTAACGACTATAAAATAATATAGTCAAAACATTGGAGTATATTATTGCACTGTTGTATGTTATAATAATTCATATTATAATAAATCATGATTTGAAAGAAGAAGATAGTGTGTGATTTCTGTAAATATATTTATGGAGGTAATTGAAGTGGTAAGATTTATCATTAGCCAATAAATGCCAATGCAATTTCCAATTTTATAATAAATTAATGATTAGATAAGATTAGATAATAAAAGAACACCTAATGACTATATATATATAATACCATTCTTTAAACTTTATATAGTTAATCTATTAAAGTTACATATGTTCTATTCCTTATATTTATATATAATTAATTAACAGTTAAAAAGTGTGGAATGTTTTGTATTATAATATTTAAATTACATTTCAAACATAATGATTAATTTATACTTTGTGAGTGTTGTATTCTAATGAATAAAGACTAACTAACTTCTTATCTATAATTTTTAGTAGTTTTTATATTTTCTTGTTTTTATATATTTCTTATTTGTTTTTTCGGTTACCGTTTTTTCTAATGTCTTGGAAAACGATGGATTAAAAATTTATTGTAATAAATGGAATAAAAATTATTTATTTATTTTTTTAAAAAGTAAGAATTAGCCTTCAATGTAATTTTATGTAGTACATTATGTAGATGTAAAATGATATTGTAAGCCAGGTCGCGCATACACACGCCTATGCATAATATATAAAAACATACTTACAAATATGCCTTTTTTATATTTGCATTTTATTTAAATGAAGTTATGATCTTTTGAAAAATTTATATACTTTTATCCAAGTATACTTTAAATTATATTTCAAATGAAAAAATACATATAATAAATCAGGTTTTTAAACATTGCAAAAGAAAATTACTTTTTTTCATAGTTAAATACCCTCGCATGAAGTAAAATATATTTTTTAATTGATTAAAAAATAATTAATGATTAAACGCATTTTTTTAAAAAAAAAAATTTACTTCAAAAGGTTTTTTTTAAAAAATAATTAAATTTTGATGAAAGGGATTCTCTTAGTTTTAATACTATCAAGGAGCTCTTGATAATAGCAAGATTACACTTTACGCAGGCCTGTGACATCTCTGTAATGGTGGTTCTTATGATTAATTTATAGCTCATAAATTAATCACTATGTCATATTAAAAATAGAACATTTAATACACAAATGTGTTTTTTAAATGTTTCTGCACTTGTATATAAAATTTAACTAGTTGTTGATTTATTGATATTTTAAAAAAGAAAAAAAAATCCATCAAATGTATAAAAAGAGTAAAGGCTGGATATTTATTTATTTTTATGTATAGCGACTTTTTTAAAACTTTATTATGTGCACATATTATTTATCTTCTTTATCTGTTTAAATTAATTCAGTCATTTTTTAAAGATAGATGGCATCATGTTAATGACTCCATTCCTAATCTGCGCAAATATTTTTTCATGTATTTTAATAATATATGAATATAATGTTCAAAAGCAGCTATATAATACACTGCTTATGACATCTTTTCACCCATGAACTACGGTTTTATTGTGATTGGAAAGCTTTTTTAAAGATAATCAGAGATTTCTAAGTAAGCTTATAATTTTTTCAGATAGTCAACTTATATTTAATACAATATAATTATTTATTGATAAAGGAATATCCAGATATGTATAATTACAAGTGAAATCAGTAAAATAATGAGCAAAATAATTAATGTTCAGACTAACTGGCAATTGACTTGTATAGTAAGGAGTGCATTTTTTACTGGTTTTCTCTACATTGATTATTATGTTATAAATATTATCACAATAATATTTTAAAGAGATCCTGTACAATTGTTTTAATTGGATGGATGAAATTAGAATTTATACTTGGAAGGCTATGAACAACAAAGTATTCAAAAGACTTTATAAGAAGGAGAATCTTTAAGTCAATGATGTTTTCCCCTATACTATCAGACATGAATTAATTAAAATAAGCTTATCTTGAAAATGTAAAATATATACTCTTACTTTTGTTTATATAAAGTGCAAGTAATGTGAAAGGGAATACCAGGGTTATATTGATATATGATTTCACAGTTGCCATGATACAAGCATTTATGAAAAAGTAGCTATATTCATAGATTAATACACATCATTTAGAAATAGAGTATGTCATAGTGATAATACAGAGGAGTGCAAAAGTAGGTATACAGTTTTTATTATCAAAAAAGAAAATAATTTAACTTAATTTAATAATTGTATTAACCGCACTAAGAATAACATACAAATTACAATTAAGTGCAATCTTTTAAGTGTTCATGTTACTGGCCTTCAGTGTTTACCCATTCCTTTAGTATAGTTTCTAAACTCAAGCAAACTTTGATACAGAGGTTTTTCCATTATAAATTTCTTGGCATGCTTCTCTTATGAATGAACACATATCATCAACAGTGCATGGTGTTTTTGGGAATACTTTTATCTTTGACAACATCCCAAAAGAAGATATCTATTTGGATAAGATCTGATTGTGATGGTCATTAAACTTTTCCATTACAAATCCATTTATGAGGTAAATCTTTGTCAAGAAACTCCTGCACTGTTACAGCATAATGGGGATGAGCTTTATCTTGAAGAATGCAAAACAATGAAAGACTTAAAATGTTAACAAAAAATAATATAAAATATGTAATAAATAATAAAAAACTTGGTATAACTCTTACAACTGTGTACCTACTTTTGCATCCTCCTGTATATAGTTTTGCTTTAATGTGGAAGAAAATAACCTGGTTTAAACAATCTCAAATCTGATACAAAAAAAACATGCAATATGTAAAGTATTAATGCAATAAAAATCGGTAAATGGAATGCTTAGTAATCTGGGTAATTTTTCAAATAGTTATATTAAAAATATTTTGTCAAAAGCATACAAGTTTAAAATGGCTAATAAAAATTGAATTGAATCTTTTTGCAGCTTTCTATAAGTATAATAGTGTATAGAATTTTATTTTGTACTGTATTCAATTAAATACACATATGTTTAGTTAAGGTATTGGTTTCTCTTTTATTTTTTTACAAGATTGAATAGGACACCCATAATATTTTAAACAGTGTTTGTAAGTGAATGAAGGAGTTTGTTCTCTTATAGGTAGTTAATAGAAAGAAGAGTTATTGTACTAAATAGTAAACTCTTTACTATATTGGAAGCACTACAATTAAATTCACTAAATATTTGTATCTAGTACTTGGATAAATAAAATAAAAATTAGTAAAATCAATGGCTTGAAATTTTATAAAGAGATGAGGTATCTAGAGGATCTTAGCTAAGCTTTCCACTTTTCTGATAAGCCTCTAATATATATATATATATATATATATATATATATATATATATATATATTGTAATGTGATAAAAATGATGACACTGGGAACTGATTAATATAATCTGAATAAAGCATAGCCCAATCATTCGTCACCATTTTGTAAAGGAATAATATTTAGAATATGAGATGATAATTATGTCTCAGAATTGAGACATCATTCATAATAATATAAATTTAGCCTAAATGTGGAGTGCCATTCTGTAACAGCCCCAAAGTTTATGTGGCATTTTGTAACAATTGCCATCTATATTTTATATCAGGTAGCTATTTTAAAACAATAATAATAGATCTTATATGCCACTATCTCTCTATCTTGGTTTGGTCAGTATTTGTCATAAAATAAAATAAATTGTCCTATAGGTTTTTACACAACCATCCATTACTCATCCAAAATGAAAATAAAAGACAATGAAGAAATGCCCTTATGATTTAAATATTATTATTTATAATAGAGCAAAACATGCATCAAGAAATAGTAACTCTGTTATAAGTTGCATGAAATTATCTAGCTCAGTCATTGGTCACACTATGCAATAACGATATTTCCAATACATAATTATTTAGATTATCCACTACACTATAATAAAATACTAATGACAATCTATATTAAAACCTAATTTATTCAAATAGCATTCAGAACAAAAGAAAGCAAACAAGATCATCACCTCAGATAGCACCAAATCTATAATACACTATCCCAACATAAACTATAATAAGCAGTGGAATCATACATCATTGTCGTAAACACTGATATATGCCTATTTAATTTATAATTGAATGAATCCAAATTTAAATCAATAAATAATTAAGAACTGATATACTTTACTAATCTAATATTACTTGTGGTGATGTAAATTTATGTTAACATTTAATGATCTCTCTATTTAAAATAAACTAGTTCTTTATAATTTTAACATTTTGAGAACGTTTTATAAACTTAACAATATTTATAATGTTTAAATAAAATAAATCCCTACTCTGTTTTATATCTAATTTAATAAAATGTTAAAAATAATGACTTATCTATATTCTACATTATATCAATATGCAATTATTGCTTAAGTTATGTATTAAGAAATGAAACTCAACAAGAACTCATTATCAATAAATCTATTAGATAATCTTGCATTTTATAATATCCAATCACATCATTATATGAAATATACCACAGATTTCTATTGGATATTTACTGAATCATGATCAACTAATCCTATATACATCTATTTTAAATCTCTGGTCAATCAATTATTAAAATGGATTTTATAACAGTTGAACTATAGAAAAAGATTATTGGCAGTTGTCCAAGCCAAAGATAGATATTAAGTTATAATAGTTAGTAAAATTTATGATCCACCTCAAAGAAGTTTAGAGATAATTAAGGCAGATCATTCTGACTAATGGCTGAATGAAATCTATTATGATTTTATTAGCTGGACAAGATAAGCCAACTCTTAATAATTAATTATGAACTAATGAAGTTATTTACATATCTAATACGAATTTTAGATAAACAAACAAATATTTCAATATAATGACCACATAAAGTGTATATTTAATTAAGCTTAAATAAAAATGGTGTAATAAAATATACCTGTATAGAATCCTATTTTGCTTACCGATATTGGTTCAAATTTAGGTTACAAATTTAGGTATCAACAGAAAGATGAAGTTTTCATTTTCTTATATAGACCATTCATCTTATCTTCTATAGATTTATTATTATAAATTGGTTTGCAGATTTATAAAACAATTTTAGACAAGTCTGTTAGATTTAAATTGACTTCAAATTTATTTAATGAGAATTAATAATGACAATAATAAAAGAAGAGACTATATGCAGTTAAAAAACAATGAGGAATTGGAAATCCTCATTGTTTTATAACTTACAAGCTTAAGAGATAGGGCCATGTGATCTATGACTCTTATTTTGACTATATCCAGTTGTTTCTCTTTTTAAAAACATAACTAATTTGATTATCTATTGCTATAATAATTAATAACAAATAGTTGGTAAACATGTGTGATTCACAGAAGTGTGTGGTACAACAGTAAAATAATAAAAAAATATCATATTATTACATATATGTATTATTTGATCCTATATTTTCAAAATATAAATATGAACAAAACATACATTTTTTTTAACAAAAATAATTTACAAACAGATGTAATCATACCACATAGGTGAACAGTTTCAATCTTCCTTTTTACCCACTGGTCCATCATAGCTTCTGATTCATTGTTTCTGATCCCAATGTCTTAAGTAGAGGAAACAAGTATGAATAATAACAATATAAGATTTGAATTCAATTACTTTTGTTTTACATTCCAATATTTTTCTTTCAAGTATAAATATATCCAATCTTTTAAAATAACAGATACTTAGTCGATGCAAAATCGGCACATTACTGGCTTTATTGATAATAATATACGAAAATAATTCTTTCATTTACAAAATTCAGTTACATCCACATTAGTAACAAATGCTTGCATTTTTCCAAATAGTAAAGTGAAATTTCAATTGTTTCATATCACATAGAAGTTGAATTAATCAATCCTGTGAAATGAATTGATCAAAAATATGACTTCCATATATACACCATGGGGTTTGTATTCATCACAAATATATATGAAATCCTAGATTTTAACAACGGAATATTTTATAGCTTATTTGCAATAGAAGAATTTTGATGTTTTTTTTTTTTTTTTTACATTTTGCTGTTTCCCTTGGAATTTCATCAACAAACTACCTCAATTAAATGGGCAGATAGTTAAATTTTTTATTCTTCAATGGTTTTAGAAATTAATCACTTTAAAAAATAAAATTGATAATTTTTTTTAAAGATGAATACGAAAGCATCCATTCTAAGCAACGATAAAATTTTAAGACTCAAGTTGAAGCATTTCAGTTCTATTTATAACATATCTTTGCTGATGTTAATATTACCAAAACAACTGTTCAATATAACTCATAGTCAACTCTATGGGTTTAATAAAATTTGCCTCCAATTAATAAATAAAATGAAGATGGATACAGTAAAAACAAATCCTGTTTTACAATTTCAATATTATTTTTCATTTTCAATCAAAAATAAAGAATCTATATTATATTTTCTATACCTTTTAATGAATATATAGATTTTTAACACATATTTTTAATAATATATTCCAATAAACAAGATAAATAAACAAACACATATGAAATATGGAATGTTTGATTTTGTAATAACTAAGTTGCTATGGCGAATGTAATAATTAGTAATAATGATTTTATTTAAGCGTCTTTTTATGATCATTCACTTAATTATTTTCCCATATTTATTTATCTATTCACTTATTTATATTTTCCTAAAATGGATCAATTTATGATTTGATGCTAATATTAATAATAAATAAGAATGTTGTTTTAAAATATTAGATTGCCATGGTTATCTAGTTAACATTTATACTTCAATATCTCCATTATCCATACATCAAGTGAAATGAAATTAAATAAGACCAATAAACTTTATATATATATATATATATAAGACCAATAAACTTTATATATATATATATATATGATTTACAGAACTAATTTGGGCAGATATAATATATATATATTCTTATAAAATCAAATTATATCTAATCAAATTAAAAATACAACTAAAAGTAAATCAAAAATTTACTACTATTTTGCCATTAAATTTTTTTTTATTTACTATATTGTTGGCTGGTATTTTTAGTTCTTTGGCGTGCAGTGTTTTGAACAGTCTTATGTCGTTAATTGGGTAATCATCTTCGTACTTTTTATTTTTAGTAAATAAATCTTTATTTTTTAGTAAATATATCTTTATTTTTCATTAAAATTTATATATTTTTTTATCATATTCATTATTCTTTGAAATTATAACTTCAAAAACTGAAAGTCATCTTTAAAATGATATATTAAGTTTGCAAATAAATTAAAAGAATAATAAAGTGAAATTAATAATGAGAACAAATGATTTAGTTGTAGCCTTCAGTTCAAAAAAATATTTTTCAACAAATAAATAATTCTGTATTAAATTTTTATTAGTAATATATATAAGTAAAAAGTAAATCCAAATAATGAATATAATCTTTAAAGTTTAAAAATTCAACTTGTAATTAAAGAAGCAAAAAACCATGGTTATGATATTTTTAGTAGTTTTTTCTTTCATTTTTTGACATTAATCATTTTCTGTTTTATATTATTATATTTTTCCTTAACTTATTTTCTGATAAAAACAAATATGTTCAAACAAAACCTAAATGTGAACATCGTATACCTCATGATTTTTAATTTCAAGAATTTAACAAAATCATGCATAATGATTACTTTTTAATATGATATTAAGCCTATCTCTTGATTTGAAACATATTCCCTTGACCTTA
Source organism: Epiperipatus broadwayi (assembly GCA_028023455.1). Classification (NCBI taxonomy): domain Eukaryota; kingdom Metazoa; phylum Onychophora; class Udeonychophora; order Euonychophora; family Peripatidae; genus Epiperipatus; species Epiperipatus broadwayi. The sequence goes on along the minus strand of JAQFVV010006667.1, from coordinate 77,007 downwards.
TCTAGTTTTTCTGAATAAGACTTATGTCTGCTTATTTTATTTGGAATTAATATCAATCAGTACATCTTTGGGTTCAAGTATTTGTTATCAAATGAATGCAAAATTATCAAATGAAAGCTACAGGACTAGCCAAAAGTGGTCCAATTCTAGCATCAAAAAGCCAAATAATATTTATTATAATAAACTTCAAATGCACATACCATAATAATAATAATTCATAAATCAGATTTTCCAGAGGTATTTTAATACTTTAGCAAATAATGATTTCTCTTGTATCAATCCTAATTCACCATTCAAACAAATAATGGCCAACTTTTTTCTAACTCCCACAATGTTATATGGTTAATAAGTTAACCAATGATATTTAATGGAGTAAAATTTCATATTAGTGTTTATCTTTGCAAAGTCTTTATCAAACCACTTCACAGATTCACATAAAAATTAAGATATAAATTTGAATAATTTTAATAAATCCATAAATAAACAATGGTTGCTAAATATGTAACAGTGAGAATATTTATTAAATTTATTAATTAAAGTGAAAGGCTGAAACCTCTCACATATGCTTTTAGAATGCTTATATGACAGCCAATCAGATGTGATGATAACTGTATAGAGAGCTTTTAAGTCATAACACAAGACAGATTTTGTAAGAAAAAGGTGGTTCCACCCTTCTCTTTACTTAAATTTCTATATATATATATATATATATATATATATATATATATATATATATATATAAGGCAGTCTGAAGTATTTTGACTTAAGAGCTTGAAGCTTTAAAAATCTTTACATTTAACTCACTGCATATTAATACTCACTGCATATTATTTGTAAATCAACAATGCAAAATCTTTTGATTTACTATCCTATACAGTCATCATTACATCTGATTGGCTATCATATAAGCATTCCAAATGTGCTTGCAAGAGATTTTAGCCTTTCACTTTAATTACAAACTGCTTACGCTTAATAAATAATATTTAAATTTATTAATATAATTTAATAATATTTATGCTCTTTTTCTCTCTATATATAAAGCAAAATAAAGACTTCCTAAAGATTATTCTTCTGGGATTCTTTTAATTTGAGCAAAACACCTTGAAAGTTCTATGAAGTTTTTAACAATTGTTCTTCTATTGATAGAATATTTTTTTCTGGCTAAAATAGAGAATGACTGTAATAGTATTAGTTTACTAAAGATAAAAAGATCAGAACCACATTGTATACATTTCCCCAAATTTCTTAATGTGATAGCACTTAATACAAACTCCCAATAAACTCATTGATGATAGAAATTATGATTTTTGTATGAAATTATGACTGACTATTTAAATCATAGATCTTTCACAATTTATTTAGTACAAGACTTAACTTTTTGATTCTAGGGATGTTGTTATTTATCTATGCCATTTTGAATAAAGGGTTAAATTTATAATAATTAAACATTTTCCTAAAAAGTTGTTAGCAGAGTTTAATATATGCCTGGGAAATGAGTTTTATAAAATGTTTGGTTTATTGAGAATGAATGAAAAATAGGCATCCTGGGATAGGAACTTACCATGCTTTACTCTATATTAATAAGATGAAAAGTTGGTAATTAAATTGAAGTAATGTGTAACAGTTAAAATGTTGGTTAGCCACATCTGCATATAGAGGTGGGAATGAGTTATGGTTAGTATAATATAGGGTAATATTTTTCATGAATGACTAGTATGTGATATTCTAATTATATATGTATCATATATTAATTTCTATGGATTGTAGATGCTTAGTTACTTAGATTTTATGAAAAACATGAATGGAGGAGGAAAGGATGAACAGTTGATTTACCCTATCCCAACTTTGAGGGTCTCAAACAATATGAACACAATTCTAATTTGATAAATTTTATTAATCTCTTTATTCATGAGTATTAGTTTGAAACCAGAATAAAAGACTGGGAAAGTACCTATAATTACAGTTCAATGTTTTCTCATATAACAAGTTTTATGAGTTATAGTCATCTTATTTCAACACATGCATATCATTATTAAAAATTGTTCCACCTTTCCACTTCAGAAATAAGGGTTACATGAATATGTGCATTATTATTATTAATTTTGTTTTTTTTTTATGTTGAACTCAGACAAATAATCATATTACTATATTACAATAAATTAAATTAGTAATATTAAATTATTTTAAAATACAATATTGTTTTTTTTAGGCTGATCAGAGAGGCTTTGAATGTCTTCTAGAGGTAGAGAATGTTGAAACACGTATCTCTGCTATAGTTGTCAATGGAAAAACAGTTCTTTGTGATTCTCATCCAGTAAGTAATCTACTTTATTAACTTTTATTTTAATATTTTGTATATGTATATGTTGAAGAACTCTTCAGTAATACTAGTATGTGTTGCTCAGATTTTTTTTGAAAACAATTAAATATTGAATGTATTCTATTTTTTTCTCATGTTCATATCATCAGCTGGGAAGTGAACCCACTAACCTGGGACAACTGCTTGTAAGGCAGCTGTGCTTACAACTCGACCACCAACACTTGATGAATATATTCTATTTATTTATTTAAACATGCAAAATGCAAAATAAATACAGACCAATGGTAGTACAACTGGATATAAGGATTGCTTTTGATTCAGTACCAATTGATGTATTCATAAAAACAATAGAAATAACAACAATAACAAAATCAATATTATATTTGTTCTCAAATTTATTAATAAATAAGAGGAATATATATAACTCTTAATGGGAAAATGTCTCTTCCATTTAATCCACATCAATCAATCCCACTTAGTGCATCGCTATTCACCACATACATAAATTCACTACTTAATAACATTGAAAAGCAGATCCCAGGGATCTATATACTGAAACTTGGTCATAATGTACATGCTTATGCAAAAGCAAATGCAAATCAAACTAATTCAAACAACATAATGGACCATATCCTCTCTCTCATTACAAAAATTACTTATTATATATTGATTATAGTCTTCACAAAATCCTTTACATCAAAGATTTATTCAATATGTAGAAAATTTTTATGGGGAGCAAAAAGAGTGGTCATCTCACTCAGAAAAAAGCAGTATCATAGTAACCTAAATGATGTGATGCTTAGTTATTTAAACTTTGTTATGAAACTATCATAATCACATTTCATTAAGAAGTATAAAAATATTAACTTTTCTAGTTTACTATGATTGTATGTTATAAGACTGCAAAATCAATATAAAATATGTATATCTTTAACCCTTTAGTTGTTTCTATCTTTTTAAGGATCCACAGTGGCAGATTGAATTAATTTTACAAATTTTTATTTGATTAAATTTACATTTCAAATTTTTTATATTTTTAGCAATTTTGAATTATTTGTTAGAGATATATGTTTACAAATAAAAATGGGTTTTTAAAAATGTAGCAATTTTGCAAATGTTGCAAGATTTATAAATAACAAAACTTTTTCTTATTGGATGGTTATAAAAATGCTTGTAAAAATATTAACCTAAAAAAATTAGAATTGTTTTAACTTAATTTGTAAACTGCAAATGAATTATTGTTTGAACTATTTAGAACTATTGAAATTCTACTTAAAAATTAAAATACTATCTGCTGTAATCAATGTGAAAAGGTTCTTTTTCAGCCAATCATAAGTTGTGCCATATTTTACTGATTTCTTTTAACGTATCTTCTTATAAAAGTAAGTATTTTTGAATAAAATCTGAGTATAATCACTTATATTGTGAAAAATAATTATAAATATGTGAACAGATTATGAGCAAAATCTTATCATTTTGAATAAACTCAAAACTCTTGCAAGCACTCTTGTGTAAAGAGAACTAGAAACAACCAATCACCAACATTCCTGGCTGAAATGTCATTTATAAAAAAATTCTTTTATCAGTGCTGACATCTTGAGATTTTTTTCTGAATTAATAAATCAATATTATTTTAGTTCTGGTTTTTACCATCAAATGAAAATAAAACAGAAAAAATAGCGCTAATGATGGTCTCAAGAGGATATTTTAAAATTGAAGCATAGCAGGGCAATCACATATTCTGGAATCACCCCACTGAGATGATTTGAAAATTTGAAACATATTGTATACAAGAAGAGCATGTTAATAAATTAATGTTTACAATTCAGTATGTTTCCAAAGGTGTATGTATGAGAATATACATAATGCAAATGATTTATATGTATTTGATTTTGATTTGATTTTATGTTGAAAAATAAGTAACTAATTCAGTATTTTCATTATTTTTGTTAATTATTTTAAAAGGTCTTATATATATATATATATATATAACTTTAAAAAAAACAACATTAATTATGATTTTTTATGGTTATAGAAAATTCAAAAGATTTTTGACTTTTGTCCTGAAAACATTTAAGTAAGCTTCATAATCCATCTGCTGTATAGCTATTACCATTTTATATATATTTCTGCTTAGAAATATGACTGACATGCATTCTCTATTTTGTTCTTGCTCATTGTTTTTTGCTATCAATTCTTGGTGATGTCATTGACAATTTTTATCATTCTATTACAGATAAATAAAATAAGAATTGGTTAGTTGCTTGAGAGCCATGTGACATTGAGCACTCATAGTGACAATTTTAGTTTTGACCCATAAATAATTCATTGTTAAGTATTTTCTTCTATCATTATATCAAATTATAATTAATAATCTTTAAAATTCTTTTATCTTTTGGATGGCAAATTGGCTACAATATCTATTGTCATTATTGGAACATAGGAGACATTATTTTTATAAATATTGATGAATTGTAGTCCCAACTAGAGTGATTGGTTAGATGTTTTTTTAAATCATAAATTGTATTACTCTGTTCTCATGTTATTGCCAACTTATCGTGATCATGTCATTAACATTCTTCAGAATTATGTCATAATATTTTGTGCATAGCTTGGTTTCTATGGCATCATAATTCTGCTGATGTAATTGTGGTCGTCTGTTACCATCCTCATCATTACTGACTATTAAAATATTATAAGACATTAGAGATTAATACAATAAATACTTTGCATATAAAAGAGATATATATGAGAGATAATGACCTGGACCAAGTGATGAGTGCTGGTTCAGCACAAAATGCATCTTGGGGGTCATTTGTCTTTTGTTATATCTTTATTTATATGAATTTAAAAAGAATGGGGAAATATTGAGGTGTTTATTATATCTACAATAAATAAATAAAACAAAGATAAAAAACAGTTAAAAAATAAAATAGAAAATGTTTAAATTACTAAAACATCACATGATCGCTATTTCCTGTATGAAAAGTTAACTTTTCTCTAATAGTAAACTCTTTTCATAGAGTTGTCAGAAAGATAAAATAAAACTCAATATAGATTTTTGTATAAGATCAGCAGTATATCTATAGATTAAAACGATTGCAATTAACTATAGTATCTCACCTTTATGAAATCTACTTTCACTAATTATGAGCCTACGAGTATTTCTTGTTTACAAAAATAAAATTAATTTTGAATTTGGTTAAACAAAATTTTATTGTGTGGGTGTGTGCTGTTCATTCTTCAGACTCAAGAGTATATACCAAAATATGCTTTTGTCCATGTGGTATTTGTTTTACTTATTTTTTTTAACATTAAAGAATTTTTTTATCAAAATATTTATTTAAGTTTTTATTCACTAGAATATTTTTATTAGAAGGGCAGACTAAAAAGATATTGATAACTTAACCAGATAATACTTTTCAAAAATAAAAAAAATAAAGAAATTTCTGGAGGTGTATTATTCTAGACCACAAAGCGTGAAGTAAATGTAATTTATTTTCGTTTTCAGTTGATAAGAGAGAGGGAAAAAATAAAAATCATATTTATTTTTATTTAAAAACAAGAATTTTGTCTATACTGAACTTAATGTAATTAGAAGGGATTTGAACTCAGACTTTCAAACTCCCTACATCTATATAATCCATTTTATACAACCGATATACATGTCCACATACATATGAAAAAGATAAATGATCTCCAATACAATATTTCGTGCTCAACCAGCACTCATCAGTTGGTCCAGATCATCATCACACACACTTATATATAATCAGTGATAAGTTTATATTTAGATAGCAAATCTTCAAACTTTAATAGACAGGTTTTAATCTTTATCCCCCATCCAACTCTTCAGCTATCCATATCATTGAAAATGTGATGATGGAACACTCAACAGGCTTTGAGCATTCCATCATCAGATTTTCATAATATGGATGACTGATGGGTTGGAAAGTGTACAGTATTAAAGACTTGTTCATTAAAGTTTGAAGATTGTGGGAGATGATGATCTGGACCAACTGATGAGTACTGGATTACCATGAAATACATATATTGGAGATCATTTATCTTTTTCACATGTATGTGGTCATGGGTAGTGGTTGTATAAGATGGATTAGATAGATAAAGGGAGCTTGAAATTCTGAGTTCAAATCTTTTCTAATTGTATTTATTTTTATGAAAAAATAGATATTTCTTCAAATGATATATATTTGATGCTAAATTGATTTTATACTGAAAGGGAACTAATTCAGTATTTTAGATTGTTAATTATTTTAAAAAGTTATGATTTGTTTATGTACACCTTTTATTTGATAGGACTGAAATAAAAAACAATTACAATAAGGAAAAATTATTAATTTCGTTATGGTTTATTAATAGAAGGCATTTTCTGTTATATTTAACTTTTAATAAACTTTCAATATGATTGTCTTTTGACTGCAAAATATCAATTGGTGTTTTGGTCTTAGCAATTTCTAAGAAATATTTCTAATATTATCTGTTATTTAGACACTACCATATATTTTATGTTGCTGCTCTGCAATATGATTGAAGTACATTTTTTAGAATTATTTAGAAAAAAACACTCAATTTATAGATTTCAAGCTGCTCAATAAAAAAATTACATAATCTTTTGTTCAGGATATTGAGCCATTCAATTCACCAAGTTAAGTTTTTTTATATATATTTTGCAATTGTAATTGATATCAAATCTTTAAATTCAACATTAAAAATAATAAAATGGATTATTACTAGGGAGTTCATAGAAAAATTTAAATGTCTGGAAATGACAGATTTGAGCTGTGACTTATGGATCTTAAACTTTAAGCTCTGTCATTTTACCATTGTTTTAAATCTTGCAATGCAATCATGCATTTAATTCTCACTACTACTTTAAATCATGCAAAACATAGCTTTTATTGCTTGTGTAGATACTTATGAGTTTTCAAGTAATCCAAGATGGCAGCCATTCTTTTTAACAAATCTACAGTTTTGGGACTCACTCAAAAATGTTTTTTTTTTTAAAAAAAAGCCTGCCAGAAATGTCATATTTAATAAATACATTTTATTTTTTTTATTACTGTTATTTTAAAAAAAAAATCATTGTGGAGAATTGATTACAATATTTGCAATTTTTTTTTTGCTTAACTTATTAACAGAAAAATGGAAAAAAATTATAAATACAATATTTACACTTTATTGATGTTGGTGGTGTGCAAATATATTATAGCCATTATCACATACTTTTCAGGAGTGCAGGATCCCACATCTTTAAAAATGGTCCACTGCATCACATTCTGTGACAGGAAGTTTCCAATTTTTTACCATTATGTCAATTTACCAAAAAAACTGCTGACAAAAAGAACAACTCTGAATTAAACCAATGTTCGATAATGTTAAGAGCATTTTACTGCTTCCCACATTATAATATAAGTAACAAAATATAAAAATTTAAATAAAGCTTTTTAATGAAATTTATCGGAATTTATTCCTTTTTTAAAATTTGACAATCGATTTATTAATTTGGTTTTAATTTAACAACTAACATATCTTTGATAGATTATAGACCTCAAAATCTAGATATTTATCAAAAATATAGACTGCCATCTTGGTTTACTTGAAACTCACATGTAACTTTTTGTATGTGTAATAATTAATTTCTATTTTGATTTTAATTGTTGTCTATTTTACTTTTTCTGCACCAACACCTTTGAGCATAAGACATTAAACCAACTGCATTAAATTGTGGTGCATTTGTAATAATGAATTTATAGACATAGATGGGGTACAGACTAAGACATTACATTTATATTTTTGAAAAATACATTATAAATCATTAACAGTCAACAATTTAAATTCAGCATGTATGGAGCATTGGATAACTAACATTCAAAAATATCACAACTGATGTCAAATCTTTTGTTGTTTAGCTTGAAAGCACTCTAATGGTCTAGAATCTAAATATTTTAACTTTAGAATATACTTGTTTTATTTTTGAATAACTAATATTATATATCTGTTCTTTTTTCTAAAAGGGACTACAAGGGTACATTTAAGTGGTTATTAATGATATTATTACATCATGACATATTTAGAGATAAACTATTAACTTTATTGAGTTCTGATGTTTAGAACTAGAATTTCAAATGATTTTTTTTAATCATTAAGTTTTAAAAATAACTTCTCTATAAAAATAATTTGAACTTTTACTTGAATTTCAGCTAACAATATTGATATTGATTTATTATGGACATATTATTTAATGGATATAATTTATTAATAAGGTATATAATATTAGGTAAGATTTACATTGAAAAAAGAAAATGGTTATTATCAATTAGTTGAATTGATTCTATTGTAATAACATTAATGTAGCTTTAAGTATATTCTGAGAGCTTGTTGAGTTCTTGAAAATTATATAATAAGTCAGCAATTAACTCAAGAATAGAATTTTTTACTCTAGTTTCTGGAATATACAGTGATATTTTAATTTCAAAATTTTGTTGTCAATAATTTAGTGATCTATCTCTTCTGGAAGACTAAAGTAAATTATAGAATTAAAATTTATTGCAAACTTTGATGGCATTCACCCAAAGTAGCCATTAACATTCTCAGAACTGAGAGTGTTAATTGGGATATGCTTAAATATGATATATAAATACTCTATTTTTGCTACAAGAATTCAATCACTGGCCTTTGAGCATTTCATCATCAGATTTTCAATTGGATGGACGGTTGAAGAGTTGGAGTGTGGAGTAGATTGAAGCCTGTCCATTAAAGTAGGAGGTTTGGCTATCTTAATATATATCTGAGCACTTATAGCATATATGTGTGGAGATGGTAATCTGGACCAACTGATGATTGCTGGTTTAGCATGAAATACGTATATTGATGATTATTTATCTTTTCAACATATTTGTTCGAGTGTATCAGTTATATGAGATAGTGTTGAGAGTGGCGGGTCATATGAAAGTCTGTGCTTATATACCCTATATATTATAAATTATAAAAAAAAATTTATAAGAAATTTATCTCACAAAATTTCATAGTAGCTATAAATTGAGGTGAATCTGCATGAAAGTGTAATTCAATACATAATTATTAATTTTGTTTACAAATTGCAAGTAATAAGACAAATACTTTAATATTTCTTGATAAAGTAAAGTCAATTTCCCAAATACAAATTAGTTATGAAGTTATGTTTGATAGCTATATTTCATAAATATATACATTATAAAATTATAATGTATTTGGATATTTTTTCTTTCTTTCATGGCATGATGCATGTAATAATTTTCAGTTATTTCCAAAGGTTATATTTTTATTAAGATGTTCTTTATATATAATAAAAGGTTTTTTTTTTAAAAAAAAAAAAGATGAATTTTTATCATGTTGCCTTTTTCGAGACCAATGACATTCTAATAGGTTAATTTTTGTTACCAGTGTTGATTAAATAATTGGTAGGGAATTATATATTATAAGTTCTATGTTATAAATGTTAGATTATACTTATCATGAAAATGAATTTGCATCACAATTTCAAGTAATATTAGTCAGTTTTCCAAGGAGATAATTCCTAGAAAGATGAGGAAAATAAATTACACTATGTTCCAAGGTTATCCTAAGTAGCATGGGATAAGTTTATGTTTTAATCTATTGCTGCAGATTATATTCATATTATGTTTTCTCTGTTGTTGGATATCTACCTTTGACAGATTAGAAGACTGCAGATCTTAAAAAAAAAGATTTTTAAACTATTTATATCTTTACTGATAATTCTGTATTATTGGATAGAATTTATTTTGTGAAGTAAAGTAGGTGAAAGAATTGAGCAATTCATGGAAAATCATTCTGTAAAATTTTATATATATATTATCATTATAATTTAATATTATTTTAATTTTTCTATTTGAGAGTATTTTATCAAATAAATTTATGGAAAGATTTGTAGCACTAGCACATTTACTGGTGAATATTTTGCCTCTATTTGGGAAATGCCCAAACCAAACTTCTGCATGTGACATTAATAGTAGTATGAGATATAATACTGGTACATTCTAGTCTTGGCTTTATATTATCTTCACATATATTTTCTTACCAGATATCAGAATATAGTATAATATCTAACTATTGTTTTATCACCTAAGACACATCCAAAACCATGTTCCTTTTTCCTGGATACCTAATAAAGAATCTATTCAAAAAACTCAATGAATGTTATATATAGAGCTTGTAAAATTATGTTATTATAATTGTATATTTTTCTTTATACATATTTCCAATTTTTTTTTATATGTAACCTTATAACCCATGGAGTGCTATATATATGTTCCCAATGGTGCTCCACATTTTATATACATTGTGTTATGCCTTTTACTGTGAATAAAATTTACTTTTGAAATGAACAAACTCTTAACAAGTTTTGTAGAATACCCCCAACCTCAGACTGGTTTCTGTTACTGGCATCCTCAGTGAGGTGCTAGGATATTCAATCATTAGATTAAAAATAACAGGACAAGCCCAGCACTTTATCTAATGTATAACTATTAAGTAGAAAATCTGAAATTTTCAGACAACCATATGTCTTCCAATCCAGCTCTCTAACTTAAATAGCCATATGGGACTGAGCTATGTTCAGATACACCATATATTAATAGCTTTAGCAATATAAAATCACCAAAGCCATCATAGCAAAAAAATAAAATTACAAAAAAATCCAAGTCAGAAGTCACATAACCTAATTTAATAAGCTTGTGTTTAGAAATGTTATATATAGAGCTCGCAAAACAAACTCTTAACAAGCTTTGTAGAATACCCCCGACCTCACACCAATACTTAATAGTTATATATTAGATAAAGTGCTGGCTTGTCCTGGTATTTTTAATCTAATGATTGAATATCCTAGCACCTCACTGAGGATGCCAGTAGCAAAAAATGGTCTGAGGTTGGGAGTATTCTACAAAGCTTGTTAAGAGTTTGTTTTGTGAGCTCTACGTATAACATTTGTAAACCCAAACTTATTAAATTAGGTCATGTGACATCTGACTTGATTGTTTTTGTAACTCAATGAATTATGGCATAAACATAAAATTTTTATGTTTTTAAATTTATTTTTTCTTGATTCATCAGTAAAGCCAGATGGAATTTAATAGCCTCTGACTTATGTAGTGGTACTCAAACACAGACTATGAACAGCATACTTAGTGATTGTCAAATATATGAATCTAATGGCTGAACTGAAGGATGTTATAAATTCATTAGTATACCTCTCTCATTGTTAGAATCTTTATAGATTCCTTTATGATGTTTATTATGTAATAAGCTGTCTAAAAAAATTCTACAATAAGTAAATAAATGAAGCACAGTTTATGTATTTCTTTAATTAGTGGTCTTGTATATATCAACAATTACATCATATTTTTGGTGTTATATTGTAAATTTAAAAAAATAGAATGAATATTCACACCTATACACACACTTAAGAACCCCCAGTCAATATCTTACTTGTGAACTATCAATTTTTTCTAAAAAGAGAGATCATTGAGGTTTTAAACTTTATTTCAAAAATACAAAAAACTAAAGTTACAATCTCTGATGAATGCATGGAATGTAGCCATCCTAGACCATTTATTTTGTAAACAATTATGTGATAATAACAGCTATATTAGCAAGAAGTTATGGAATGGATATTAAATCTTTGCCCTGGTTGGTTCTCTTAAAAGCTCAGAGAGCTATTTTAATTAACTGATATTAAAACTGCAGTGGTGCGATAAGGGTTGAATGGTTAATATTATATTAGGTTATTTGTTGCCTTTCCATTAAAGATACAATAATTGGAAGAGAATATCCAGTGAATTTTATCTCTATTACAGCAAAGAAATATTCATTTACAAAAGTATTGGGGTGTATATTTTTTCAATGATCTGTATAAAGAAAATTTCCTATAAGTGCATAATGGAATAAATGACATAATTTATTGTGGATCAACTGAATATATTTTGAGAAATACTTATAGTATGCAATGTAAGCTCTGATTTTAAATTTATAACCTGTTTGTAAATATCAGGCTATATCCATTAAGGATAATGATAAAAAAAATTATTGATCTTCTGCTGTATGTTAGACATTCTTTTTTATACTTATTATATTCATTTTTTATTAGACTGTACTATTCTACAAATAGTACTTTTGTATTTTACATTTTTGAGTTGCTTTTAATTAAAAAACAAAATAAAAATAACCTTTTATTAGAAGTATGCAATGTATTAGACAATAATGAAGTTAGTTCTTTACCATCATTAATATATGGGAAGATTATATGTTAGTTATGGCAATCATTAGAATGCTTTTGTATCAATAAGAAAAATAGGTAAATGCATCTTCTTCTCAACATAAGCTCTACTGATATTAATACGCTGCCCTATTCCTTCATTATTATTTTAAGGTGCTACTTTTGTATGTTGTATTATTCACTTATGCATTTCTCTCCAAACACTTCATTATCAAATTTTTTGTGAATAGTTTGATACGACAAAATTCTTATTAAGAGATTTTTTTTTAATAAATATTTTTATTGCATAAAATTTATATTGTCACAAAATACACAGCATTAGGTTGCTTTGTGATTGTATCCTAATTAATTATGGTTGCCTTTAATATTACTAAAACCAGCCACTAAACATGAAAATATGTGTCTGAAGGTTTGTAATGATGGTATATTATAAGATGTGATAAGTTGGACTATTTCCATCATTTATGAGTGAATGTTGAATGTATAGAAAATTTTAAACTTTATTTAAACTTTCCAAATACAAACAACTTGTTAGTAATAACACACAAATAGACAATACAAGTTAGTAATTACACAATGTTTCGAGTAGTATTATTCTCCACTCTTCTTCAGGTGTTGCTGGCCTATATGCACAGTGACAATATTCACTTAGAAGTTAAACTCACACCTTTAGATTCTTGAATATTGAATTTAAGGCAAACACTCTACCATCAGAGCTTTTGACAGAATAGCTCAGTTGGTAGAGCATTTGCTTTAAATTCAATATTCAAGAATCTAAAGGTGTGAATTCAACTTCTAAGTGAATATTGTCACTGTGCATATAGGCCAGCAACACCTGAAGAAGAGTGGAGAATAATACTACTAAAAACGTTGTGTAATTACTAACCTGTATTGTCTATTTGTGTGTTATTACTAACAAGTTGTTTGTATTTGGAAAGTTTAAAATTTTCTATACATTCAACATTCACTCATAAATGATGGAAATAGTCCAACAAATCACATCTTCCAAAATATTTATCCATTACACAAACTGTGATGAAATTTAGCTATGTCACTATTCTGATATCTATAAAAAATTTGTTATTCTTATTACAAATTTTATTTTTTCGTTTGTAACTCGTTTATTGAGTTTTCTAATGTATATGTATATTTGTTAATGTTTATAACTATATTACTACTAAATTGAACATACTATAAAAAGTCAAATATATTACTCAATGCCATTTATTTCTATAAACCAATCAATTTATTATTCTTAAATATTCAACATCATCATCATTTTTTTCAAGCTTTATCAATGTACTGCAGGATAAAGATCTCTCCATGTTCAATTCATCTTTTCCAATCTCTAGCCTCTCTTTTCCATATCATCCCAGAACACTTTCTTATTTCCTTCATCCATCTCACATGTGATCTCTTTCTGGGTCTTTTACAATATTTTGGAATCCCGTTTAAGATTAGGTACCATTAAATCAAAGTCAGTATTTGACTATTTTATAAATGTTTTTCTTTTTATTATATTATAAAATTATCATTAAATTATGTGGCAATGAATTTATTATTGCATTTTCCCATAATGCACCTTGTTATTGGGATGACTTCGATGAACATTTTTCTCTATTACTATTTCGAATTACAGATAAGCATAATATAAAACATTAATTAAAAGTAAACAAAATGAATAAAAGTAAAGATTGCAAAATAAAATTTAGTTAATAAGGATAAAAAAGGAATACATTTAGATTAAAAGATATAAACAGTAGACGAAAAAGTTGTTACAATAGTTTTTCATTTTAGGCTTGTCCAATTTGCATTCATTCTTTATGAATCCATGAATTAAAAAATAATACTTTGGAAAAAATATATATTTTTTTAAATTTAAAAATAAAAATGTATTATAACCTCAATACACTGGTATTACATGAAAATTTCAAATAAAGTGTGAAAATTAAAAAAAACAAACAATATACCAAGATCTCGGACATGTTATTAATAATTGATTTTATTAAAAAGTTATATAAAAAAATATCTGCAAAGTATATAAACATTAATTTTTGTTTTAATTAAAAAATAAAATGAATTGATTTTTAATATCATACATAATACTGTTTAATTAAGATAATATATATTAGTAATTGCAATTGCTAATATATAAATAATAGGCTGAAAGCATGCTATGGTCTACTGCAGATCTGTTCATTTTAACACAACAATTAGAACGACAATCATAAGAACTATAGCTTTCAGAGACTAATTTCCAGCTAAGAAAAGAAATATATATCATTTGATCAATAGAATGGAACTATTGTACCAAAGTTGTTACTTAAATGCTAAATCTTAATCTTCTATTCAGTAATTGACAGTATAATCTGTTATCTTTTGTTATTAATTTTAAAGATATATAAATAAATCATGATCATTTGACCATTTTTTCCATTTGCCATTAATGAATATGTATACAGATATACAATGAATGTTGCTATTCATTATTATTATTTTTTTCTAGTATTCTTTTGCTTCTGATGATGGAGAAATTGAGGGAAATCTATCAGTACTGTGGAATCGAAATCATTTTGTGGATTCTACTAAAGGTAAGCAATATTTCAGCACATTATATTTACATCTTTAGAAGTTCTAATTATTTATCAAGGGCATAGGCAGTATATAATTAGACTATTACATTAGTTTTTATATTTTCATTAAAAAAGATCTTAATATTAAAATTGCAAGATTTTGTGTAAGTTAATTTGCAATAGGAAATAGTGGATTTAAATGTAAAGAGAGTAATCTTTTCACACTCTCAAATCAAGATGCATCAGATTGGCCTATATAAGTAAGAATTTAGATTAAAGGTAAAATGGCTGTTCTTATTTTTATAAAGACCCTATCTTGTTTTGAGGTTTGAGAGATCTCTCTATAGTTGGCTATTAAACAAATGTTGAGGTACATGTGGAAAAAAGTTAAACTCTTTCTTTATCTAATCTTTAAAGATTTTTTTACTTTTCAAAATTAAACATTTTCTCAATATGTATAAATCAATTATTCAGACCTATAGAGATGGTGGGAATATAAGGGCCAAAAATTATTTTATTATTTTTTATTTATAATTTCTACTAAGAAAGCTCCAAAATTTATTATTATACCATGGAATTATGTTGTTAAAACATTTTTATATTTTTTTTGACATTATTAAATTATCAGTGAATTTACATCATTAATCCAAAATCATTTCTTTCAAAGCTTTTTCAGATTTGTGAATTTTACAGATTTTAAAAATAGATTTTTTATATCAGTGGTGTGCAACCTATGGGTCACAATTCATCAAGGGAATCATAGAAAAATTGTTGGGGGGGGGTCATAAACATTTTGAAAAGTTCTCATGTTGAATAATAAATTTTTAAATG
Organism: Epiperipatus broadwayi; assembly: GCA_028023455.1. Classification (NCBI taxonomy): domain Eukaryota; kingdom Metazoa; phylum Onychophora; class Udeonychophora; order Euonychophora; family Peripatidae; genus Epiperipatus; species Epiperipatus broadwayi. Next base: position 60,992 of record JAQFVV010006667.1, on the reverse strand, counting down.
AAAAAAATAAAAACCTAAACATTATTAAAAAATACATGAAAATTGCTCAACTCATTGTATGTGTGGCCAATTTTGTGTTTAAACACTTTCTTTATATTGCAATCCACTTTGTATAAACAGCACAACATAATTGTACTTTAGGTACATTGCTCTAATTTCTCTTGGTCACTCTCAGAGTTTTGATTTTTATATTAGTATTCTAACATTGATGTAGTGGTATTATATTCTTGAATGTGTATACATTTTCTAAAACAGACTACAAAAGTTGTAATTGCTAGGAACCAAGTATTATAAAACATATTTCTTAATATGCAGTTTTTTCAAAGATCTATCAAATTATATTAATGAATTGTAATATAAAGATATATATTTATTTGTGGTAAAATGATTTTTATTATTACTTACCTTATATTCTTGTAATAGGATGGTAACATTATATGGTGGATTGTGTAAAACTTCAGTCTGAGTATAAAGGTTGCAAGTGTAAAAATCTTGCACACCACTGCTTTATATCATAAACTAAACTCTATTACAGGTGACTACTGCAATTTAGGTTTAATAATAACTGTTTTTTATAATGTTTTTATAAACAAAATTTGTTTGTAAATGTGGATATAAACTTATTTATTTGTAGTATACAATTCTGTTTAACATTTTTTGTTAGATAATATAAGTTTTTGAATAATAGATATCAAATTATTGGTATCCTTCTACTAAGAATAGTTACATATATTGTTAATGACTGTTGGATGGAAAATTGGGTCAGCTAAAAACCAGTTACTTGAACAAATCCTAAGCTTGCATGAGAAATCATCTATTTAAAAAATTAAACTCCACCCAAATTGAAATTTCAGATCACAAATATGATCCTAAATACTATTTCTTTACATAGCAATGATCTAATCAGAAACCTTTTAGTAGTGTCATGTCAAACCTATGTTACAGTGTTATTCCATGTACCAACATCATTTTACCAATCTTATTATATTATACACTATCAAAATTGGTGCAGTTATAATGGGATTCAAAGTTTTATATAATATTATAATATATAATATATACTACTATATAATATATACTTTTGAAGTCCATTATAACTGGATCTTATATCATTGGTCATTCAATATTTTAAAATACATAGAATTATATGTGAAAAGTACCTTTTGTTAAATTTGTAATTTTTAACGTGCTCATTCAAAATTATATTACAAATTAATTATAAATTACAACTTTTTACCTATACAAAATCATGAATTCTAATATGATTAGCCATTTCTTACTATTAAAATAAATTAATGTTAACCTTGTTCTTGTACTTCTTTGCTCAATTGCTCAATGTCAGGTGTGTAATTGGCACTTTTAGCTTCATGCATGTTTCTGAATGTTTAGATATTAGGCAACTTCTTTGTGAACTCAAAATATTTTTCATAGGTGAGAAAATTTGTTTACATAAGTAAGTTGAACCAAATGCTGAAAGCAGAGCACAAGCAGTTTATTTCAAAGAATTAAATTGTTCAGGTAATGATGTCCAACAATTAAGAATGACGGCCAACTTTTCTAGACAGTTCCCTTCAAGAGTTTCCCACAATTCCAATGACATTAATTTAATTAATTCCATTTCAAAACTATCAATATCCATCCACTCAAAAAGAGATATATCAAATGGAGTCATCTTTAAATCAATTAAATTAGGTTTGATGAGAAAAGAAAATATGGGTGTGTGTATTTGGAAGTCTTCACATCATTTGGAAAATTCTTCTCTGAGAGTTTCAATGTATTTTTGAAGTTCATCTTTGTTAATGTTAAATTGATTTGCATGGGCCTTTACATTTGGAAAGTACTTGTACCAAAATCACACTTTTCTTTATGTTTGCCGTAATATCATATAAATACAATTTATCGAAACTTCAAACACTTTTTAGCAAAACTTTATTTATACATACACCTATGTTTCGACTGACCTGCAGTCTTCTTCAGAGCTATGATATAATGAACAAAATAAAAAAAACATAAATATATAATAACACCATAAAAATTTTAAACAATAAAAAACTAAAAACAACATAATATATATATATTAAAAAACTGAAATAAATATTAATAATTATATTAAATTAATAATTATATTAATTGTTTTATTTGGGTTTGATTATTTATTTCAGTTTTTTAATATATATATATATATTATGTTGTTTTTAGTTTTTTATTGTTTAAAATTTTTATGGTGTTATTATATAGTTATGTTTTTTTATTTTGTTCATTATATCATAGCTCTGAAGAAGACTGCAGGTCAGTCGAAACATAGGTGTATGTACAAATAAAGTTTTGCTAAAACGTGTTTGAAGTTTGGATAAATTGTATTTATATGAAAGTACTTGTAGTTGTTAATGGTAATATCATGCCAAAATAAATCTAATTTTGGTGCAAATCCTTTCCAATATTTAAAAAGTTCTAGTACTGTTTGACTCTTCCCTTGCAAGTACAAGTTTGACTCATTCAGGTGTTGAGTTATATCAATCAGAAATATCAATTTGCATAACCAGTCTTCATCATTTATTTCTGGATAATATTGTTCATTTTCATCAAGAAACATCTTGATTTCTTTCAGACATGATACAAACCTGTTCAAAACATTACCTCAACTAATTCAATGAACATTGCTGTATAGAGGGATGTCCATATATGCACTATTCATTTCTTGCAAAAGGGATTTAAATTGTCTATGTGTCAATGAAGAATGAGAAACTATGAAATTAAATATTTTAATGACAGTATCCATTACAGAATTTAAGCATTGTAATGAGATTTTTGCAACTAAATTTTCCTGGTGTATAATACATTGGCAACTCAATATTTGATATTTAATATGATTTTCAAGAAGTTTAACAAAATCCCTTTTTTTCCCCGACCATTGCACAGCTGGCATCAGTAGTAACACTAAATATTTTATTTATGTTAATTTTCTGATTTTCATAATAATTGAAAAATGCAGTGAAAATGTCATGTCCCTTTGTTGTACCAGTAAGAGAAATCAAGCACACAATTCTTCATAAATATGATTGTTGTCACAATATTATGCAACTATTGCTAGGTGCACCACATCATTTACATCAGTGCTTTCATCAACAGCAACACTGTATTCTTCAAAAGTTTGTTATAAACTGGTTTTCTGTTTTGTTATTATATCTTTGGCCATGTCAGTTATTCTTCTTTGAATTGATCTCGCAGAAGCTGGTATTTCTCAAATTCAAGACAGTATTGTTTGTTTATTTGGTAGATTACTGAATAAAATTTCAGTACTTTTCAAAAATGTTTCTTTGATGAATTGTCCAATTGTGAAAGTTTTGCCTTTCAAAGCCACACAATGAGCAATTGTATAACTACATTCAATTCGGTGGCTTTATTTTGGATTCCAATTATTTGATTAAAATAAATAGTTTGTTTCTTAAAGGCAGAAACAACTCTTTTTATAGCTTCACTTTTTTCATCTGAGTTTTTAAACATGAGCAGGTGTTTAGTTTGATAATGTCTTTGTACACTTGCAGTATAACCACACAGCATGATCCTTTTGCTGTACAAATCCATATTCATTTGTCCAAGTGTCTTGAAAAGAGTGAATATCACATTTTTGTCTTTTGTAGAACATTTTGGGAATCTCTCAGTTAATATGCCAAAAGATGTGATGTGTGATGTACTGTAACTTCTCTTTATATGGAGTGAGGAATCTCTCAGCAACTACGCCCAGAGAAATCTGTTAGCCACTTTACCTTCCCTTTCCATTCCCTACCATAAGTTTTCCCATAATCTACTTTCATCCCATTTCCACAACATAATTTTTGTCAACTCCATGGCCTTCTTAACTAAATCCCCCTTATCTTTTTCCAAGTGCAGCATAAAAACCAATAACTCATTTTCTGTATAATCACTTTGTTCATATTTATTCTTCCATAACTTCATTATTTGTACCCTTTCTGCTTTCAAGCATTTACATTGGATTAACAGATGCCTAATATTTTCTATACTATCCTTACACAATTTGAAGACTAAATCCCCCATATTTTTCCATTTGTGTGTATATTCCCTTATTGCTAAAGATCTTGTTCGAGCCTTAAACAATGAACTACTTTCCTTGCTATTATCATAAATTAACTTGCACACAATGTTTCATTTACCTCTATATATACTTAAATCTCTTTTTTGAAAGAAACACCACCGATGAGTGTCGATTATTTACTATTCAACTACCAAAAATAGCTTTCTAGAATTGATAATGTAATAAGAATTTTATTTGGATTACAGTCTCATTTTTTAATATTATCAGAAATAAAATGTGAATATATAGAATTTGTTTTGATTGCAAATAAAAATATCTTTTAAATGAAGTCAAGTATATTATTTTCTGATAAATAATGATTTAATCCTAAATTCACCATTGAATGTGAAAACAGAAAACAAAGACGCTGTAATTAAAATATATATTTTTACTATTTCAATTCATTCTGAGTACCATTGATAATCATTGATGTGCCAAACATGTTACATGTGCTATAGGTTACCGACCCCTGATCTAGATGAATAAAAAATAGGTATATAGCACTAATCTGGAACAAATTCTAAATATGTTACAATGCTGAAAAAGGACATTCCTGAAACCTGCCATCATCAGTATTGTATTTTATATATTTACTAAAGATAAAAAAATATGTTGGTTTTAAGAGTTTTTTTAGTTTATACATTTTTTTTTTAAATAAACAAAATAATACTTCAAGTAAATTACAATCTAAAAGGAAAACACTATTTGATTTCACTGCTACTGTGCTGAAGAAAATATTAAGATTAACTTGACATAAAAACATTCTATTTACAATTAACCAATAAAGTTCTAAGCTCTTATAAACAAGATCTGAGAATTAAATTTATTATGAATAAACTGTTAATCTTTGGCATAGTTATTATACTACTAATATTATGTTTTTTTAAATGAACTTATTTCTAGATCAAAAATTCTGGTTTAGGTGGAGTCATTATTTTTGTATATATATATTTTTCTATTAATTGGAATGATTTTTTGTTTTACTTATAGCATAATTCACTTTTTTTTTTTTTGGTAAAATTTAAATACATTTTTATAAAATCTTCATGGTTAAAATAATTAATAGTAGCCAATAAATTTTAAAGTTTGTGGTTTTATTTGCATATATTAGAAATATGTTTTTGTGTTATTTATGAAACTTTGGTATATTGACCAACACTGTATAGTATCTATTGTCACCTTTTAAGTGTAACTGAAATCCTCTCTCCTTCCAGTGCCAGCATCTCTCACCAGAAGTCCAGATGGCCATCTGTTGATTGAATGTAAATGCTTGAAAGCAGAAAGGGTACAAATAATGAAGTTATGGAAGAATAAATATGAACAAAGTGATTATACAGAAAGTGGGTTATTGGTTTTTATGCTGAATTTGGGAAAAGATAAGGGGGATTTAAATATAAAGAACATAGAGTTGACAAAGATTATGTTGTGGAAATGGGATGGAGCAGATTATGGGAAAATTTAGAGTGGGGAATGGAAGGGGAGGGTAAAGTGGCTAATAGGTTTCTTTGGGTATGGTTGCTGAGAGATTCCTGACTCCGTTTAAGGAGAAGTCACAGTACATCACATCAATATTTGAAGTTGTTATAATCAAACTATAGAATCTGATTGGATGATGCCTACATGCATTTTCTTGAAAGTCTTTTAACATCGTAGTTATAAAGCCACACAAACATTCAAGATTTATTTCATGATAAGATTTGCTTCAGTGTTTGAATTTATATAATTAAAGTATTGTTTTAAAGATTTGATGACATCATGTACGTGAATTATGATAGGTTCATATCCTTTGCGTCAATTTTTCTAGTGAATATTATTAAAATATTATAATTTAAAAAATGCTCTTATTTTTATAAAAAAAATAAAACACATGTTTTCTATTTTCTATAAATAAAAGTTGCTCAGAAAAGATGAAAAATGAAATGATTTTATTTAATGTATATTTAGTTAGTAGTAGTTTTAATAACTTCTAAATAGATGTGTATACACCAATAAAAAAACATCAACAGGCTTTTAAAGATCTGTAAAGATAGTTTTTTTTTCTTTAATATTTTTATAAAACATTAAATTAACATCTCGTCTCTTTGGGGAAGAAGGGAGACAGCTTGTCTGATAAACAAAGATGGTCATTATTTTATGACAAATTAACAGAATATTTGACATCTTGATGGTAGTTTCAAAAAAAAAAAAAAAAAGGTTGGAACTAATTGAAACATTTTTTTGATTTGTTTTTTCTTTACTATTAAAGCTAAAATGTGGTCATCTTATGTTGTTAAATAAAAACACATGTTTTTCTAAAAAAAAGTGATTAAAAATAATTGTGTAGTTTAAATGACTAAATATGTGTTTTCATTATTTTAAGTGGAACATGGTATACTGTCTGGTTGAAAAATAATTTACAGCGCTTTTAAAAAAACTGCCATTATTTTATAATTAAAGAATATTATTATTCTTATATAAATTTTTAACAGATGACTTAATTTTATTTTCTGTACTTGTAATTTAGTAAAAGAATTTGTTAATAATATACTAAATAAAGGTGATAATATCAAATTAATAGCATTCAAAGAATTTTATTCAACAAAGCAAAATAGTTTACATGATTTCTTTTGTTTACATTTTATTATAGTGATTGTTAAGAATACAAAAATCATAATTCAGAGATCAGTATGTGCAGCACAAGTAAGTGAAAGTTCATAATTAGATGAGCTGAATTTCACCTGACGTTTTGCAATGGTGGCCAGTGTTATCTTTTAGTTTCTGCTTTTTCATTACAAATTTATTAATCTTGAGTGCTTATTTCTTTCTTATAGATTTGAGGGTAGCTGTAATTGAGACCAGATGTCAGTGAAAGTTTTTTTTGTTTGTTATTATTTTATCTCTTTGATATACACCTTGTACACCATAAGGCATAGGGGATGAAAACACTTATTTTGATGTGATAATACTAATGTGATACTAATTGAGCATTTGAAAAATGAAAGGCAGTTGTCCTTTGATGATTTGTAACAACTAGACACCAATTAGGTGTTACCTTGAAATGTAAATTTGTCTTTAATTTGTACTAAATGTGATAATTTTTTTTGCAGATAAATGTAAATATTAAGTAATGAATGTCCGAAATAGCAATGAAAAGAAAGACCTGTGTGGATCAACTGTTGAGTGCTGGTTCAGCATGAAATGCACATCTTGGGGATCATGTTAAAAGTGGATAGAAACCATCCGTACTTTGCACGAGAATGGCATAGTAAAAATTACACTACAGAAATATTATTCATTAAGAGGATATTCTCTAATTTAATGATGACTAATAAACACTATTAATATATTTTCGTTAAGTTGTTTGTGTGAAAATTATGAGGGCAGTAAATTTGACACTTATCAATTAAACAGTAGGCAGTACTATTTACATATACTGAACAATGATAAAGATATCTGTAAGAGATTATGATCTGAGGCAATTGATGAGTGCTGGTTGAGCATGAAATGTGCATCTTGGGGATCACACATCTTTTTTAAATGTCTTTAGACATATGTTTATGATTATACCCTTAACAAGATGTTAAAAGTTGATATAAGCCAGTACCTGCTGCCTTGTGTGAAAATGATGTAAGTGAAAATTACATTACAAGAACATTAATTATAAGAAATGTTATTTCTTTGTTTAAAAATCCACATTTCCCATAATGCACTTTTCACATTGCTTTATTTGACAGTTTCAACTGATTAGCAATCTTTTTCAGATATTTGAAATATGTTTTCTGTTAAACCTCTTTAAAACTCTAAATTAATAACAAATGTACATTTACTCTGACAATGAAGTTGATGGTTTGAAGTTTGAAATGATATTACAAACATTCTGAAGAAGACTACAAATTAGTTGAAATTGTCATATATTAAGTAAAACTTTGCAAAAAGTTGAGTATGAGAAATGTGTGTGTTTTTATAAAGGTTTAATAGATGCAATGTAATAAGAGTAAAAGAAGGTTAAAAATTTGTATTCTCAAGTTGTATTTTAACATACTCCTACAAAATCAAGTAAATCAGGGAAATATATATTTCTATTTTTTAAGATTCCTAAGTATATTGTATTAATTTTATCATATCTTCAAGAATGAAGAGGAATTGTGATATAATGGATAATTTATCTACCTTCATGCTTAGGAATTTGAATTGAATCTGCTTAACACTTGGATTTTTTTTTTTCAGATTTTCTCAGATAATTTGTGGCTTATATAAAAAAATAAAATAAAAATTTTAATAGCCATTTAAATATCAGAGAGTGAATAAATATCTAGTTATTATAATTTATACAACAAAGCAAAGAAGGGTAGGAAAATCTTTATCCCTTTCTCCACAACAGTTATTACCACAACACATTTCTTTCACACTGATCTTTGACCTGCAATAGGCCATTTAAATGAGGCTTTATCCTTTTTAGTTTTATAAATATCTACCAGATGGGATCATTATCTATTTTTTAAATATGAAATCTATGTTATTCTCTGATAAAACAAAAATCTGTATTGGCTTCTTATTAAGTTTTAATTTCACTAATATTTTCTAATATAAGGCAGTAATATTGATTCCACTTTATTAAAAAGAAGTAATCTAATGATTGAATCAGTATGGTAGTTTTCACAAAGATATACTACTATATATAGTCAAAATAAGAGTCATAGAACACATGACCCTATCTCTTAAGCTTGTAACATTTCTGAACCTACCATGACACCTCTCTGAGGATTGCCAAAGCACAAAACCATGGTCAGGGGGGTTTTCCTGACAGAGATATTTTAAGTGCTGGCTAAGCATTTATCACAAAGCTTGTAGAGGAATTGGCAATCCTCATTGTTTATAACTTACAAGCTTAAGAGATAGAGTCATGTGATCTATGACTCTTATTTTGACTAGTTATAGTCTCTGCCATAAGTCTTATGCAATTTTATATTGCTAAGTCTACTAATATATGGTATGGCTGAAGATTTATCAGCCCCATATAGCTATTTGAGTTGGATAGCTGGAATTGAAGACATATAGATGTCTGAAAATTTCATATTTTCCACTCAATAGATAACTTTTAGATAAGTGCTTGGCTTTGGATAGGTATTTTTAGATCTAGTGTCAGAACCTACCGTGACACCTCTCTGAGGACTGCCAAAGCATGAAACCATGGTCAGGGGTTTGGGGGTGGGGTTCCTGACAGAGATATTTTAAGTGCTGGCTAAGCATTTATCACAAAGCTTGTAGAGGAATTGGCAATCCCCATTGTTTATATACTACTATATGTTTAATTCTCAGGTAGTATGTAACTTTCTTATTCTGAATGTTTTATATATAATAGAAAGATTTCAACTCAGGATTTTTTAGTCCATTCATCCTCCATTCCATCTCAAGCAACCGATACACAAGACCACACACATGCAAAGAAGATACATGATCTACAATATATGTATTTCTTGCAGAACCAGCACTCATAAGTTAGGCCAGATCATAATTTCCCATACTTATTTATATATAATCAGTGCTTGGTTTATATTAAGATAGCAATGCCTCAAATTTTAATGGACAGGGTTCAATCTTTTCACTCTTCCAACTATTCAACCATCCATTTCATTGCAAAACCAATGATGGATCACTCAAAGTTCTTATTGGATTTAATATTATAGTCATACCCATGTAGACATTACTTCAATCTAACCCATCATATTCTATATGTATTAATAGGAGAGAGATTGGCTGAATTTATACTAAGCTATATTTCCCTAGCAATATGTAATTCTAAGGCAGTATGTAACTTTTTTATACTGAATGTTTTATATGTGCAACTAGAGCAATTTGAACTAAGAATTTTTTTAAACTATTCCATTTGTCACTCCATCTCAAGCCACTGATACACATGACCACACATGTGGGTATGACTACAATATTAAATAAAATAAAGCCTTTAAGCATTTCATCGTCCCTTTTTTAATGAAATGGACAACTGAATAGTTGGAAAGGTGAGAAGATGAAGCCTGTCCATTAAAGTTTGAGGAATTGCTGTCTTAATATAAACTGAGCACTGATTGTATATATGTATGGGGGATTATAGTCTGTATCAATGTATGAGTGCTGTTTTGCACAAAATATGTGTATTGGGTATCATGCATCTTTTTTGCATGTGTGTGGCCATGTGTATCAATTGTTTGAGATGGAGTAGAAGAATAGACTGAAATATCCTGAGTTCAAACACCTTTACTTGATATATGTCTATAGGATAAATAAAAGCACTATATATAATTTCTATATGAAAATATTAAACAAATGTTTTTATATTATTTGCTACTAAATGCCATAAGAATGACCAAGAAGGTGCAGAATATATATATATATATATAATCAAAACTACCCCAAATCTAAAATTAAACCAGACCAGAATAAAAATAATATTAAAACACAACCTAAGGTTTCACTGCTACAAGCAGACTTCTCAAGTGTAAAGAAGTCTGCTTGTAGCAGTGAAACCTTAGGTTGTGTTTTAATATTATTTTTATTCTGGTCTGGTTTAATTTTAGATTTGGGGTAGTTTTGATTTTATATTGACTAGTTTAGCTTTATGCTTGTAATGTTTATATATATATATATATATATTTATTAGCATGTTGAAATAAAGTTATATTGCATTTGAGTATTATCTGTTGTAAACTAGATGGACATACACATATTTTGGATGTGTTACAATCATTTCTCTTATGGTATTGAATTTTAAATGTAGTATAGATGGATGTATAAAAAAATATAATGCTAGAAGTAAGTATATAATTCTGCACTTTAAAAATAAAATACAGACTGTAAACAAATAAAAAAAATATTCATATGATTATTTGCTAAGGAAATATTGAGACATTTGAGCACTATCATAATAGGCTGAGTACAATTATTCATTTAAATTACCAAACTGAGGATTTTATTTTATTCTCAAATTGATCATTTTATCAGTGAGCTGAATTTCACAAAATTTATACTAGTCACATTTATTAATCACAGCAAATATACTTATTTATATAAAAATAATGAAAAATATGTGATAAAATTCAAGAAAAATATATGGAAAATATGATAATTTATTAATTAAAAGAAGTAGACCAACTTTAACATTTCTATTAATTTATTATTAAAAAAAATTGGATTGGTAATCAAACATAAAACTTACAGGATATTTTGCTCTGTCTTTAGAAACATTCCTGACATAATTATTAATTGCCTGCATCAATTTATAATTTGACAATATATCTAACATAGGTTGTGAAAATGTGTAGGAATTTGTCATGCTATAAATTTATAAAGTCAAGTGGATTTGTCAGCTATAAAAATTCATTTCCTTACATTTATTTATATATATTCTTATTAATAGTGGAAAAAGCTTTTACAAAAGTTACTTTTGCGTTATTTTATAAAGAAGTGAAAAGTAAAAATACATTAATTATTTTAAACTAATTTATACATGTACAGTATTTACAATTTTAAAAAAATTTAGATGAAGTTATATTGAAGATTGTTCATTAAAGTTTGAAAATGTTATGTGGGAGATGATGATCTGGACCAACTGATGAGTGCTGATTCAGCACAAAATACTTATATTGGAGATCATTTATTTTTTTCACATGTATGTGGTCATGTGTATCAGTTGAATAAAATGGAGTGCATACCTATAGGAGCTTGAAAGTCTGAATTCAAGTCCTTTATAATTACATCAAGTTATATATATTTTCATATCTTTTTAAAAATCTGACTTCTGCTTCAAAATATGGATGATTTTGAGACAATGTCTAATTGCTAATATTTTTAATTATTATATTTTATCAAAAAGAAATAATAAAATCTTTTTTTTTCAAACAAGTTTTTATCTGAAAATAAAAATTAAAATGTTTTTGATCAAATTTTTAAGGCAAAAAGTAAACAAACAAAAACAAATTAGAAAAAGTCTTTTACTGTTTGAAAACTATTATGAGGAAATTATGTAGCCATCTGGAAATGAATTAAAGATTGTTTTTTTTTAATGAAAAATATTTTTTAAAGTATATTATATACAGTATTCAAAAATTGTCCACATATAAAAAAGTTATTTTTCATACGTAATTTTGAGTTTGCTTCTAAAAAAATTGATTTAAATAAAATATAGAAATTTTAGGGAATCTACTTTTTATTACAGTTCTTGTTGATGGTATCACACCTGTGCTAATATTCTGCTGTTAATGAAAGAAATCAATTACTTGTAGATGTTGCATAATTTTAATAACTGAATATTTTTAAAATTTTCTTTTTTTATAACCTTCATTTGTTTCAAAAAAAAAATATGGCAAAAAAAAATATGATATAAAGAACAAAACTATTATATGGAAAATGGAATAGTGGATTCAAATTCTATATATTTTACCAATAAAATAATATTAATATACATCTGGGTCTCTTTTTACGCGGACTTATTTAACATGATTTTGAAGTTACATGATTCGTGTTTCACCGGAAGTTGAACTCCGATATTGCGCTATTACTTTAAATAATAAATTTCACGCACTCACGTTATATTGAAAGTAATAGCACATTATTGAAATTCGACTTTCAACTTAGTAATTTCAATATTTTCAGTGCTTTATAATAGTAAGATTTTATGCAATAATGAAATTAAAATCATGATTTCCACATTTTATATATACACACATTAAATTTTACAAGATTATAATGTAAATTTGTTTAAACATTGTGCGTGTTAATTTTGCATTTTAAATCACATTCTGTTTTTGCTTTTTAAAAAAGAACATTTAATCAATTATTAAACATTTAGTGTCCGCAAGTTTATTTTTAAAAGATGAGTAATAGCAGTGGGCACAATTAAAATTGAAAATTAAAGACAAAAATAAGAATTTAATTTTTAGTTGTTAGATTAATTACTAATTACGTTGTCACCAGAAAATCATTAATTAACACAACATGAGAGTGACATTGGCACTAGTTGTATTTCATCTTGTGAAGAATCTGATTTTTTTATCAGTTTGCAAATGAACCCTTTTACCGGCACATAGCGATAATAATTAAAACGTGTATAAAAAAACATAAATTACTGTAAATTATGCATAAAAATATATTGTTTTGAATAAAATTAAATATTATAGTTAAAAAAAGTTTGTCTTGTATCAATTTTTTTCAAATTTGAAATTTTTTATTAGTCATATTTTATTTCCTTATTTTTTTTTTTTTGCACAAATTTTAAAGTAAATTTTACGTTGGTGCTTTGCTTTTACGTGGGTTTTGAAAAATCACAGTCCGTATCCCCCTTTTTTCAAGGCAAGTTACGTCTATTTTTGCACGATTTTGTTTGCGCATTTTCTGAGGAACCTATATATCGCGCAAAATGAGACCCAGGTGTAATAATGAAGATTAAATGAGAGTATTCTTTCTCCACTCTTTACTACTTTTGCGCCATCTATTGTATGCTTGGGTAATCAGTGACTACCAGTGGTAGTGCATATCTTCACACCAAAATTTTTAGCTTTTACCTTTATTATTGTTGTGTTGATTGATAAAAATTACCCTGAAATTATTTAAATCCTGTTTTTTTTTAAAAATTGAAGCAGATCGTTGATTGCATTTTTTATTCAGAGAATTGAATAAAATTATGTATTAATTTATAAATACTGATTAATGAGAAGTTCATGGATATAATAATTGTTAAATTCCAGGATTAATTTTTCTCTCCGTTAAGATTTTTTTATTTTTTTTAAAAAAGGAGATAAATTAAAAAAAAAATTCTTATTTTTTTTTTTAAAAAGTTTTTTTTTTTAAAATGATGTTTGGATAATTTTTGCTTTGACATTTTATTTATAACTCATTGAGTTAAGAGAGAAATAACTAGTTCAGGTTGAATGTTTAGATATGTTTTAATTTAACAGTAATATATATTTATATAAATTAATTATAATACATAAAAAGTAAATCATTTTTAAAGTTTAATTAAAATGTATTTTATTCTTTTAAATGTAAACAGCTTTTATATATGTATACATAAATTATGTGATTTAATTTTTGAGATTTGCCACATGTATATACAGGTTAAATGTCATTAATTTTGGAACATTATTTTTATCACTTTTCTGGATTAACTACTTATTTTAATTTAAAAAATGTCAGATGATAATTATTCAACATTACATCTCTTATCTTTCATCATATATCTCCAATTCTTTAAAGCAATATAAGCTGCTTGAAACTTAAATAAATATTACATGCAATTATTAAAAGCAATAACTATTTATTGTTGTATCTGTGGGGTATACATTTACAATATGCTTTGTATACTATACAAAAAATTATTGTATTTCTACATTAAACCCTTATCTGTTTATAGTATTCATATATTTCATTATAATTTTACAAATTTATATTCAGAAACTTAATAAGGATCCCATTGTTAGTTTTCTATTTTCTATTGGAGATTTATAAATTTATGTGTGGTTATTCAGTATACATTTTTTATTTTATTTTTAACATGGCTATTTTCATCATCAATAGTATTCTGTCCCCTGGTCAGATCCAAAGAGTAGTCACATCATCAAATCATCCATTTTTCCATTTCCCACTCTCTTCATTGCACAGCTCTTCAATTGCACATAATTCTTCCCATCTCTTATATCATCCAATAATGTCAATCTTTTCTCTCCTTTCTTCTTATTTCCACTCATTATTTCTTCTAAAAAAATTTTCACTATACTATAATTTCTTCTTAATATATGTCCAATCCAGTTTCTTTTTTTCTTTCAGATTTTATCAATCAATCTTGCTTTTTTCATTTACTCTTTTCAAAACTTTTTCATTTATTTTATTCAACTGGTGTTTTCCATTTTTCTCCATGTCCACATCTCAAAGGTTTTCAATCTATTCCTAATTTTATTACCCATTGTTCACATTTCACAAACATATAATAGTACATATTTTCCAATATAAAAAAAATAAATGCTATGGTTGGTAATTTTAACATCTCAAATTATACGATATAAAAATATGAATATTTTAATATAGAAGCATTTAAAATGTTTTTTTATTCCTTTATTTCCCAACAGTAATTAAATTTTTTTATAGTTAACCTAAGTAAATGATTACTAATCTAAATTCATCATTCAAAATCAATATTTATTTCTGATTATAGATTCCATCTATTGAGACAATCTAAAAGCAAATAAATGTAGAAGTGAATTAATAAAACATTCTTAAATAATAACTTTCAATGATAATATTTTTATGGGAATATTACAGGATGAACAAAAAAATGCATCCCAGCACCCATAATTAAAACCCATGATAAACAGGAAGATGGTTAATGATTTTATTTATTTATTGTAACATTTGTTAGCTTTTTGATAACATTTAATAATTAAAATTTAGCATTTTAAAAGCATTTTTTTTGTAAAGTTTCTGCTAGTTTTTTAATAATATTTATGTAAACAATATAAAATGTGTTTAAAAAGTTATTTATTATATTTTAATTCTGCTTTTTTCCCCAGTTACTGTTTAAAAAAACAAAACAAAACAAAAATAACTATTTTTAGAATTTCTAAACAATTATTTTTTTATATTTGTTAATAAATTAAGAAAGACAAAAGAGAAATGACATTAATGTCAATCATATATATTAATTAATTTATTGTAATAAGTTTGCTTTTGAAATTTCATTTTATAAATATATTTGTATTAATTTATTCAAGATCTACAAAAAAAGGTATTTGAGTAAATCTGACATTATCTCAAAGAAATAAAGTCTAGTAATCATGAAACTTGAAGCACCCCCTCATTATTTATCCAGGATTAGGAGAGTTACTGAATGATCAGTTAACATATTAATGATGATCTGGTGTGTGTATGTATATATATAAACAAATAATATAAATTAATACATTTATTAAGAAAAAAACTTTAAAGACAGTTTACAGAATAATGATTATAACATTTTAACATCCATTTTGAATTGGATAAAATATTATTAGCACATTTCTTTTCATTTTTCACTAAAAAACTATTCTATTAAATACAACATATAATCATTTTCAGCATCCCCCCCCCCTCAAAAAATTTAGCATATATATTTTTTTCCTCATGTGTCAAAGCATCGGCCGGGAACCGAACCTGGGACAACTGCTTGTAAGGCTGCTGTGCTGACCACTTGGCCACCAATGCTTGACTAGCATATTTTGTTCACAATAGAATTTTTTTAATCACTTTTTTTTAATTTTGTAATAAAATAGCCACATTATTGATTTTTTTTAAAACTTTCTATTATATTTATTTTCTCTATTATAGTTAAACTAATTTAATTTTACATATTTATTAACTTTTTAAATATTAAATGCCTTTTTAGTATAAATAATTATTTTAAATAATAACTAATTAGATTTTATGATTATAAAATGAGAATGTAGTAAAATGAAATCAGTAATTATTAGGGTGAGGATAACTGATGCGGTTATATAACGACATATTTATCTATAAAGTATTTTATATGATAAGGTGGACGGACCCATGAAGCTGAAAATGTATTTTTTTTTTAGTTTTTAATATGCTAATATGGCACTATGATAGAGTTGCATACTAGCAAATATTTTTTACATACCTTTAAGTGAATATGTTTGAATTATATGGTGGAGCTATTTCAAGCTATAAATACTCATTTCTTTTTTAATTAAAGGGAATTTAAACACAGATTTTCAAGTTTCCTTCAGCTATTCACTCCATTTTATATAACCAATACACTTGACCACATGCATGTGAAAAAGATAAATTATCTCCAATATACATACTTCATGCTGAACCGGCACTCATCCATTAGTCCAGATCACTATCTCCTACACACATATATAATCTTTGCTCAGTTTATATTAAGATATCAATGTCTGAAGAGTTGGGTAGTGGAAAAGGTTGAAGTCTGTTCATTAAAGTTTGAAGATTTGCTATCTTAATATAAACTAAACATTGATTATATATAATAAAAGATTTGCGGTTAAATATATAATATACTTTTTTGGTCTCCTTTATAATTTTTTCCTTTTCCCCACTAAAAAGATGGGAGAGGGGGGGGGGGGGTTTTAAAAAACTCCAACAAAATTAAAATAATTAATTTTTTTTAAGTTTTTAATATCTTTCAGTGGGAGGAGTCTTTTTTTTTTTTTTTTGCTTTTGTTTTTTTTTTCTCTTTGTTTTTTTTTTGGTTTGGTTTTTTTTTGATTTGTTGTGGGTGAAAATGATTATTTTGTTTTGTTTTGTTTGGGGGGGGGGGGGTGGTGGGGGGGTGTGTTTTTTTCCTCTCTTTTGGTTTTTTTTTTGAAGGAGTTTTATTTTTTGGGTTTTTTTGTTGGGGGGTGGGGTTTGGTGGTTTTTTTTTTTTGAAGTTTTTTTTTTTTAATTTTTTTTTTTTTTATATATATGGGAGTTGATGATCTGGACCAACTGAGAAATGCTGGTTCAGCATGAAATACATATATTGGAGATCATTTGCCTTTTTTACATGTATGTCGTCATGTGTCTCAGTTATATAAGATGGAGAGATAGTTGAAGGGAGATTGAAAGTATGTGTTCAAATCCTCTTTAAAGTTCAATATATACCTTATGATTGTATTCAAATATTAATGTCTTTATATATATATAAAATAACAACTCCATCTTTGTCATATAAAAATGACATATATTTGATTCAAAGTCAAATATTCTTCATAGTTATATGCATTTTCATAGTATATATTTTATACAATTACAATTAACTGCTTTAAAAATATGAAAAAGTTATTAAGCTAGTTTGGCAGCTAGTGTATAGGAGAATTTAAAAAAAAAAAAAGGGAAATATTTATTGACTTAAAAGATCTGAGCATCTATTTATAAAATAAAATATTTTTAAATTAATAAATAGAAAATATAAATTATACCAGCTTTTTCAAGATATTAGTGTAATAAGGAAGAAACATCTATCTTTTTTATTTTAAACATTTGAGATCCCCCCCCCCCCCCGTCTTCTTTTTTTAAAAAAAAGATATATACCGTATTTGTCAACGTACAGGACACTTTTTCCTCTCTCAAAATACGCCTAAATTATGGGTGCACCTACATATCTATTGCATTTTTGCTTTTGCAAAACAATAATTTTGAATAAATCGTTTCCATAATATTTTTTACAATTCTGTAAATATAGTAAGTTGTGGGATTATTTTATGCTTTATTATTGAAAAAGGGAGTATTCCAATAAAATAGATATCAGATACATTGATATTTCAAGATGATGATTCATCCAGTGTGTACATGTGTGATCACACTTTAACAATGCATTGTAATGTACTTTAAACTTAGTAAATTTGCCCAGAACATTGTCATTGCTCTGTGATATTTTAAGTTGAGATTTTTTGACTGGATGGATGAAAAGTGGGATGAAGTTGTGAATAAACAATATGTGGTCTAGCCATCCTGGTGAACTGTTAAAAAAGTCTGCCTTGCTAGCATGGGGTCAGTTTCAGGGTCATAGAAAAGAAGCTGTGAAAAATATAATCACCCAACTGAAACTCAATTAACTGTAATTCCAGGTGGCCTAATGAGCCAACTTCAACCTTTCAATATCTGGATTAATAAACCATTTAAACATTTTGTGAAGAAGAAATGGAATAGTTGGATGCAGTCTATGGATTTTGAAGTGATACAGAAGGAAGATTCCTAGCATTTCACAGATGTGTGAATGAGTCAGAGCTTCATGAGATGCTATGAAACATGTTACAGTTGTAACAGCATTTAAGAAATCCAGAATTAGCAACCCATTTGATGGCATGAGGATGATTTGTTTTATGAAGACTCAGTTTCTGAAGAAGAGCCTTCAAATGATTCTGCATTTAGCTCTGAAGATGAATTTCCAAGTTTTTAAGATGATGATTAAACGATACCTAAATTAAAGTGTTCTCTAGTTACATTTTTTTGTAGATATAAATAATGCTAAAATTATTGCAGTAAAACATTATGGAAATTTATGAAAAACATAGAAAGTTATTATCTATTTTTTTTTGTAAAATAATATAGGTGCTATTGCCCCTGACTGCAAAGCTAATTTTTACTTCAAAATAAAATTATATTACTCTGCTAGCACTTTCAAGAGATGTGCTCTCATCTTCATAGCTCTAAGTGAAGTAAATATATGCAAATTATGCAAAGTTCCAAGGTTAATTGCTCCTTTTCTTTGAGATCATGAAGCATGTGTCCTTGTGGTTGATGGCATTGCAATCCATCGCAATGAAGCAGGTCTCCTTGACATCTTGAACTTCACATCTATTTTTTTATAAATGTATATAAAAAAGGGGGTGCATGTTATATACTGCTTAATCCTATACACCATTTAGTCCTATATACCAGCAAATACAGTATATATATATATATATATATATGATTATTTTGTGCATATATTTTTAAAACTTACACTAATACAATATGAAGACAATATAAGCTAGCTAATAGAAGCTAATATATTGATATCCTTGTTTTTTCAATTTTATTAGTTATTACTGAATGAAGATTTAAGATGACTGTGAATAACTGATTATATAACTCTTAACAGTTAAAAAAATATGTTTATATGCCAGACATGGCCAAACTATGGCTTGCAAGCTGCATGCAGCTTTTTAGAAGATTAATTGTGACTCTTGGTACATGTACTTTAGGTCCCTTCTCTTCTTTACATAATTTGAAAAATAATAATAATTTATAAAAATTAATTACGTTTTTTAAACGTACTAAAATTGAGAAAATGCTTTTTTTAGACCTCATATCCACATGTATCGACATGTATTCATATATAACCTTGAAGTATTTTATTTAGAGTATATACTAGTCTCAATATCTTATTATAAACTAGCCAAGGTACAAACTACCTGAAAATTTCATTACTTCAAAAGTTTAATTGATGAAAATGATGCCCTATCGACACTATGAATTTGTAAACTTTTAATGAAACAATCAGTTTGTATTATGCTCTGTACGAAATAGTTTGTATTTGAAAATTTTTGTAAGCTGATTGTAATTTCTTTTACAATACATTTTCAGCATTATATGTGTTTTTATTATATTGTTAAAAATAAAACCAAAATTTTTATTTATTTAAATGCTTCCGTTATTTTCATTTTTTTTAAAAAAATATGGTGACAGAGAACAAAAAAAGAAAATATGAACATGAAAATAGAACTTTTAATAGTGAATGGGAGGAAGATTTCTTTTTTATTAATAATAACGGAAAGACATTATGCCTTATTTGTAAATCTATAGTAGCAAATTATAAAGTTGATAATTTACATCATCATGAATCCAATCATTCTCAATTTTCGGCTCAGTATCCACAGAATTCATAATTAAGATCAAAAAAACTTGCTTCTTTAAAATCAAACTTAAATAAACAATGGTCCATTTTGTCAGCATTTAACAATCAAGCTGGCAATGTTATTGAAGCTAGTTTCGTAATTTCCTGGAACATTGCTCATGCAAAATGCCCGTATGGAACAGGAGAGTTTATTAAAAAAAATTTAGAAGAGGCAGTTAAAATTTTAGATCCAAATAATGCAGCATTGCACAAAATTATTTTGCAAATTATGATATCGAGACACACAATCGAATGACGTATAACAGAAATTAATAAATCTCTTGAAGTTAATTTTAAAAATTATCTGAAGAACTGTATCGTATTCAGCTTAACTCTTGATGAATCTACAGATATCACAGATCTCCCTCAATTGGCCATTTTCATATTTGTTGTTTCTCTTGAATTAATTGTTAAAGAAGAATTATTGGATTTAGTGGCACTTCAAGAATCAACTCGTGTTATCGATATAAAAAATGCACTTGATTTAATCTTGAAGAATTTTGAAGTGCCACTCAATAAGCTTGTAGATATTGCAACTGATGGAGCTCCAGGAATTTTGGGTAAAAAAGTCAGTCTTATTGGACTTTTAAAAGATGTTTCCAAAATTTCAGCAATTCATGCCTGTTCACTGTATAATTCATTGTGAACATCTCATTGCTAAATATTTAAAATATCCTGATGTGATGACAACTGTTCTACATATTGTAAATTACATTTGTACAAATGCAAGAAATCACCATTAATTAAAATTTTTTTTTCAAGAATTAAATGATGAAGAACTTCCAAATGACATTAATTTCTACTGTATTGTTAGATGGCTATCTATTACAAGGTATTAGATCGACTTGTAGATTTGCTTTAACCGATTACGATATTTCTGAAATATAAGGAAAAGTTGTATCTTCAATTGGATGATGATGAATGGTTGCAGGATTTGATGTTTCTTACTGATACCATGCAATATTTACAAACATTCAATTTAGCATTACAGGGAAAAGATAAAATAATATCTGACCTTTATCAGAGCATTTTCAGTTTCCAAACAAAAATTCAACTTTTTCAAAATGGCATTAAAAATAAAACATTAGATCATTTTTCTCATCTCAAAAAAATCTGTGCAGATATTAAATTAGAAAAACTTAGAGTATCAAGAAAAACTAGAAGAAATAACGGAATTTAATAATAGATTTGAAGACTTGAAATATTTTAAATCCATTTGTTATTGATATCATTCACAATGGGTTTCCCATATCCATTGTAATACTGGCCAAAAAAGCAGCTAGTGAATTAGAATTATTAGAAATAAAAGAAGACCAAGTTCTGCTATTACAATATAAGTCGACCCTGATCAATGAATTCTGGAAATTTGTGCTGGAATCAAAGTACCCACAATTAAAAAAGGCTGCTAATCAAATTATTTACATTTTTGGGACAACTTATTCCTGTGAATCTTTTTATTCCAGTTTGAAATTTGTAAAATCAAAATATCACGCACAACTAACAAGCCAGCATCTAAAAGAATTGCTGCTGATAGGCGTGACAAATTATACACCGAATTTTCAAAATTTGTTATAACAAATAAAATATAATAAATAAATATACTTTTTTTATATATTTAATTTTTAATACATATATTTAATACATATATTATTTAGTTTTATGTATTTATTTCAATGTTCAATAAATATACCCAAATACAATTAGTATTTGTTCATTTATAATATAACCTTATTTAATATTTAGTTGCGGCTCTCAAATAATTTCAAATTTTCGAAGCGGGTTGGACTAACCAAGAGCTTGGTCATCCCTGCTATATGCCTAATACCAATATAAACTTATTTTAACATAATCAAATGATTATTTAGAAGACCATGTTACATTCGATCATCCAGTTGATAAACAAAAGCATTTGGTTGTTCAAATTAATTACTTTTTTATTTATTTAAATGAATTTGATTCAGAAATCTTTATCTCTTAAATTCATTATCTGAATACTACACTAAACTACACAGGGCTACATCTTATCATTAAAAAATCATCATCAATAAAAGTCATTACTCTAATTGTTGATAAAATTGATATAATATTAGTATTGTAGAGTTCTAAGCTTGCTTTTCTATAGAGTTTGTTCAGATCAACAAAAAGTTTTTTTTTTTTTAATAAAAAAAATATGTATGTTCATATAGACATTAATGTTGACATTTGATTATAAAAGTTAGTTATAAATTATTTATTTGCATGTAAAAATAGTGAACATTTTTTTTTAATGGTAGATTTTAAAGTGCATTTACAAACAGTAAAATAAAATACAATAATCTCGGCCTCAGGGTGGCCTTTGAGCATTCCATCATCAGATTTTCAATTGGATGGACGGTTGAAGAGTTGGAGTGTGGAGTGGATTGAAGCCTGTCCATTAAACTATGAGGATAGTCTATCTTAATATATATCTGAGCACTTATACTATATATGTGTGTAAAGATGATAGTCTGGACCAACTGATGATTGCTGGTTTAGCATGAAATACGTATATTGGTGATTATTTATCTTTTCAACATATATGTGTTTAGGTGTATCAGTGTTATTAGATAGAGTGGAGAGAGGTGGGTGGTGTGAAAGTCTATGCTCATATACCCTATATTAAAATGATTGATAATTTTATTAATGAGAACAGTTACATAAATGATATAACAAAAAACAAACCTTTCCGTAATATGAACTTCAGACACAATGATGATAATTATGATGATGATAAAGTTAGGTAACTGAAGAGATCGGACTAGTGTTTTAATATGTCATAGTTTCTCTTTTTGTAAAAACAAAGAATAGGAAAGAATGTTTTTAACTTATATATTTTTCTTCAATAAAATTTTTATTTTATTTGTACTGTTTTTTTTTTTTTTTTGATTAATGAGTTCTATTATAGACGCAAATACAGCCCATATAAAAAGTTCTGTGGATAAATTTCAAGATTTAAGGAAGTCGTTTATGTCAAAACAGGTACATGATTGAGCAATAAAAATATCAGATTGCTGTTATCGGTAATTTGATGTAGTTTTTATATAACAGCTAAAGTTTTAAACTTCAATTCCAAAGGAGTTTTTTATATATTAAAAATGAAATATATAATGTATATATACCTGTTTAAACACACATTTATTAACAGATTGGATAACTATGATATTTATCTTAAAATTATATATATATAATAAATGAGAAGGGAAATCAAGCAATCGTCCACTTGTTTTAAGAGGCATATCCAGAATTTAATATGTGAGTTGAAAATGAATTTTGTAATTTATTTTTTATATCTATGAATAGAATATTGAAATCTTCCATGTATATATACAAGACCCTTTAAAAAATATTTATTAACTTGTCTTTAGGATCTGGCATCTGAGAGAGGAGATATTTATATATATGAACAGGGAGTAACTGAAATTTTCAAAGTTAAATAACACAAACTCTCCAAAAGACAGATGATATTACCTGTATCATAGCATTTTTTCTTATATATGTTTAGTTTATTAAATAAGGGACTGAATTCGATCTATTGATTATATATATTTATAGAATAAACGATAAGAATCACCATTTAAATATTCAGAACATCAAAGACAATCTTCATTGTCTGTCTCAATTTAAACTTAATTATTCAAAGTATACTTTTTAAAACTAATTATAAGATTTTTTTAAATATAAAATATCAATATAAATACCATTATTAAAAAAATAAAATATGATTTTGTGTTGCCATTTAATTTAGTGATTTTCAATCTTTTTATGCTAAGGACCCCCTTTGGTGCCCTGTATTTCTTTGTGGCCTCCTACCTTTTACAAATGTAGAATTATAATTTTATAGTCATTTTATTATTATTATTAAATTTACAGACTATTTTGTTATATTTTTTAAGCAAACATAGATAGTATATATATATATATATATATATATATATATATATATATATATATATATATATATATATATATATATATATATATATATACACAACTAACAAACCTCTTTATTATAATATGACATAGTATACACTATTAGATAAGACTAAGGAAGCTTAAATATTAGCAAGTAATTTTTATTAACAATATCTTACAAAATATTTTATACAAATATAATTTTATTAAACGCACATTATTACATTAAGTAATATTTACTAAGGCTGTATGTAACCTTTAGGAATAAGCGTCTGAAAAATTCGAAGGTAGGGACCTCTACAGATCTTAGCGTAAGCTTGTGGCTAAGACCTGTAGAGGTCCCTACCTTCGAATTTTTCAGACGCTTATTCCTAAAGGTTACTACATACAGCCTTAGTAAATATTACAAATATAATGTAAAATCATTTGTAATTTTAGTGTCAGAAAACACAAACATTTTTATAAGAATAAGTAAGAACAAACATAAATATTATATAATTTATAAGATAAATTTTGTAATTGATGAGATTTGGTAAAATCTTCAATCATAAGTTCAAGAAATGTTATCTTTAATCTGGGGTCATCTTTGTTAACAATATCCAAAGAATTTCTCTATTTGGTTAAAAGTAAAAGAAGTCGACTAAAATCGATATGATATTAGAAATGATATAATAAATAATTGAGTTTTTCACCCAGTTTTTGGTGATGCAATGTTAGAAGTGACCCCAAAACTATTCTTTATATTTTAAAACATTAACTGAGCTGAATTATCATTTTATAACCAAATGGCATTCTCTTTGAGTATAATATTTACATTAGGTGCATTAACTTCAAATGGATCTATTATCCAATCTGGAATATTCATTTCCAAAACGACACAAAATTGAATATCACATGATCACCATAGTTTATGCTTCCACAAGTTGTTTAGAGAAAGGCTAAACTATACGGAGGTTTAACTTCTGTGTAAAATTGAGTTTCCATTTTAAAATACAATTTTTAAAGTTGTTTTACATATATAATTAAGTAATTATCTGTTATGCTTGCTTTTTTCAGATTTGAGTGACAGAAATTGAAAAAAAATCACACTGTGCAATATTCCTTCATAAAATCTTGAGTTTACCAAGAAAAGCTTGAATGTTTCCTTTTGCCAATATAAGATTATTGTTTTTTCTCTGCAGCTGTTTATTAAAAATGTTTAATTTTTTTTTAAATATCTGGTACAAGAAAATTTATAATTAGACTAAAAAAAGTATCCACTTTAATAAAAAAAACAACTAGTCTAGTGTCTGAACCTACCCTGTCACCTCTCTGAGGAGTGCCAAAGCACAAAACCATGGTCAGGGGTTTGGGGGGGGTCCTGACAGATATTTTAAATGCTGGCTATGGCTAAGCATTTATCCCAAAGCTTGTTGAGGAATTGGCAATCCTCATTGTTTATAACTTACAAGCTTAAGAGAATAGGTCATGTGATCTATGACTCTTATTTTAACTAGTTTACATGTTAATAACACATTTAAGACAGTTGCCTTTTGATAACCCATTTCTGTATATAGAAATAAATGTTTAAAGTTCTCAGAATTGCCATCACAAAATTTTTGAAGTAAATAGTCTTAAAGTGCACTTGAAGTACATTTGATTTAATTTTCCTAACAGTTTTTATGACAATGGACAGTGTATCATGCAATTTGCTTCCCAAAGTTTTTGTAATCAAATGCTCTCTGGGAATTATATTATAAATGCAGAAAATTATAGGTAATGCTCTTTTAAAACATAATTACAAAGAAATCAAGTTATACATCACATGACCTAATTTAACAAGCTTGTATTACAAATGTTATATAAAGAGCTCACAAATAAGCTCGTAACAAGCTTTGCAGAATATCCCCAGCCCCAGACTGGTTTCTGCTACTGGCTTCTTCAGTGAGGTGCTAGAATATTCAAGCATTAGATTAAAAATAGCAGGGCAAGCCCAGCACTTTCATATTTTTTACTTAATAGTTATCCATTAGGTAAAGTTCTAGGCTTGTCCTGGTATTTAAAATATAATAAGAAATTATTTGTATTTGCCTGTTATGGTAGCAGTATCAGCTGTAGCACAGACATATATATTTTCTAATGGGATATATTTTTCTTTGGAGTAATTATTTACTTTCTTAAAAAATAGATTTTCCTGTAGTGCCCCAATATTGTAACTAAATGAGCATTAATTTAAGCATTTCTTCAATGAGCTAATTTTTTCTTTTAAGTTTGACATACCCCCAAAGAAATGTGCATTGCTTCTCAAAATTGATTCATTTTTTTTGTAAAGCAAACTTCTTTACTTACAACTCAGAGACTAATTGCTTTTTCACATTAGTTGTCATTTCTTTGATGTATTTTGATATTGAAGAATTACTCAAAAGGGATGCATTGATTTATTTCATATGCGTTAAAATTCATGACAGTTGACAATATAACCAATCATTGGAATAATCAATGTCTCTCCAAAAGTATGAGATTTTTTTGTTTTATCAATTAAT
This sequence comes from Epiperipatus broadwayi, assembly GCA_028023455.1. Taxonomy (NCBI): domain Eukaryota; kingdom Metazoa; phylum Onychophora; class Udeonychophora; order Euonychophora; family Peripatidae; genus Epiperipatus; species Epiperipatus broadwayi. The sequence continues at coordinate 34,042 of JAQFVV010006667.1, read as the reverse complement.
TTTGATATCACCTAACTGATGCCAATAAAGCTTTATTAAATTTAGCAATTTTTTAAAAAAATATTGTTTTATTGTTAGAGTTTTTGAAAATCAGCATGGATTTTTTAAAAATAATTCAGTGGTTTGTCTTTTTTATAATAAACTTTACTGTCAAATCTTTGATGTCACATGCTGTTATTTGTTAATATATTTTTACACATTAAACATAATGGAATTTTGGGATTTTGTAGTAATGGAATAAAATCATGAACAAGATATTCTATGGAATACTGTCAACATTTTGTTTTTGATAAATAATTTTAATAAATTACAAATACTTACAGAGTAAAAAAGGAAGCAAAAAAACTAAAATAAACAAAATTTAAATAAGCGTTTACAATTTTAATCATAAATTTTAAAATCCTAACAACCACAATGTATATTCAATATTAAACATATTCAGTTTTTACATTTTAACTTGAAAGATAATTTTGTAATTGGCAACCTTTAAAAATAAAACAATACATTAAATATTATATAAACATAAATATAATTTGTCCAAACTTCAAACACTTTTTAGCAAAACTCTTTATTTGTACATACACATACACCTACGTTTCGACTGACGTGCAGTCTTCTTCAGAGCAAGTTTATTTTGACCTTCTAAATGAAAATAAAAAATCATTTTCATTTAGAAGATCAAAATAAACTTGCTCTGAAGAAGACTGCAGGTCAGTCAAAATGTAGGTGTATGTGTATGTACAAATAAAGAGTTTTGCTAAAAAGTGTTTGAAGTTTGGACAAATTATATTTATAGGATATTATGGCAAACATAAAGAAAAGTGTGATTTTGGTTACATTAAATATTGTTGTCTATTTTTATATTGGACTATTTCCATCATATAATATGAGTATTGAATGTCTTCAAAAAAATTTAACTTTATTTAAATATTCCAAATACATTCAACTGTTAGTAATAGCACATCAAACAAGTTAGCATATGCACAATGTTTTGAGAGGTATTATTCTCCCCTCTTCTTCAGGTTTTGCTGGGCTGACAAGTGACAATACTAGCATGGGCTTCAGACTGGGACCCTTAGATTCTTAAGTATTGAATTTTAAGATAATGCTTTAACCAACTGAACCATCCTGCCAAAGGCAACAGTCAGAAGAAATTTTAGATACTTATCTATGAGGTTCCTCCTGATTTCTCTGTTTTTTCCTAAGAGCAAAGTTGTTTAGTGGTGAAGAGGGGTGAATAATACCTGTCAAAATGTTGTGCATATAATAACTTGTTTGATGTGCTATTACTAACAGTTGAATTTATTTGGAATATTTAAATAAAGTTAAAATTTTTTAAAGACATTCAATACTCATATTAGATGATGGAAATAGTCCAATATAAAAATACAACTAGAACAACACCATCACAAACCTTCAGGAAATCACAAGTAATGAGTATTAAAATTTCTACAAACAATTTGTTTTAAAGAGAAAAAAAATTTGTATTAAAATTAAGTGAAATTCAAACCTTAATTACACAAAATTTTCTTTAATGCAATAATATATTTTTTCCAAGTGCTGACAGAAAGAAATATTATATACACAAGAAAACAAATGGAAATATTTGTAGCTAATAATATTATTTGCAGATGATATAAATTAATTTATATTAATAAATTTGCAAAAATTTAAACTGTATATTTGTAGTGAATAAAATCAAATTTTGATTATTTAATTTTAGCTTATTTTTTCACTCCTATTCAGATAATAAAACAAAATCTAAAAAATGCAACCTAAAAACAAAGAATTTTAATGAAAGATTTTAATTATTTATTGTAAATAGTTTTTTTTTTTATATTTAGAATATTTTAATTTGTAGATTAAGAAGTGATATATTCAATAATTTGTTAGAATTTTAATTAAATCTTTAACAATATTTCTTCAACTTGAGTCTAAAAATAGATTAAATTAAAATTGTTAGATGAGAGGTCATCACAGCCGCCTTGTGAGCAAGTAGTTGGTTGCAGACGGTTGTGGTTCGCCTCCCGGATGATGCTATGACGTATGAAAAAAAAAATGAAAAAAAAAAGATTAAATTTCATCTTGTCTCATTTTTCTTGACAAATTTGCTTTATGATTAATATTGCAAGTGTATTTATAGTAAAATAACATTTACAATAATTGTAACAATTGTGTCTTACTTTTTAGAAGATACCAGTTACTTTTCAATTATTCTTTAAGACATAATCACTTGACATTATATTTGATCATATTCTGATGAATGCTCTTTTTATACAATGCAAATTATTTGAGAAATACAAGTAATACAGAAAATTTAAAAATTGTTTCTTACCTTTGTGATTCAATGTTTTACAAGCAGAAGCATATCACATACAAAATAAACTATTACAAATCATTTAAGATTATAAATGTGACAACATAACATTCTGGTTGTACTGATAGTTAGCAACAATGCACAATTTTTAAACAGATGAAAAAAAAGTACCACTACTATTGCTGAAATCAAAACACTAAACAGCATGGATTTGATAAGTAGTAGATATTTATGTATAATATATGAATGTTTTCTTTTTTATATACCAAAAGTCTTTTATATTATTATATCAATATTCTGCCCTTTTCTCATAAAATCTTTGTTGTATGCTTAGATTTGATTGTCGTTTAGATGGCTATCATGACATTCTGATTGGCTGTCATATATATGTTTTAACCAGTGCAGTGAGGTTCTGCAGTATCTCAATTTAATTTAATAAATTCTTATTGTAATATATAAATGTTCAACCATGTGTTAGAAAATATATATTTGTAAAACTCTAGTATTTGTATTACTATCGATACAAGACTGGCCCAGCATGTATATGCATATAATAAGGCATCTGTTGACCCATCCCACCCCTCTATTTTTGTGCTATGGGTCACCAGTGCAGGCCAGACAAGCCTCATGTTATGTGTAGAGAGCAACCTGAATTGCATAGAAAAGGGAAGGAAGCATGCTATATTATATCGGATGTGCATGTGATGAATAAAAAAGAGACATTTTACACCATATCTAAGAAGTGGCATATTTAGATTTTTTCCCACCCTTATTTGCATATTTAATCTGCCCTATTTTGCATACTGCACTTCTTGAAAATGAAGGTTATACCTTTGAAAGAGCTAGAAGAAATTTATTAATTTTTAATCGATAAAAGTTTGTCATTTATTTGATTTAATATATTTATATACAGCTAAATTATATATGTGTGTGTATTTTGATAGTAACACAAATACTAGAGTTTTACAAATAATTCTTATTCCACATTTTACATTCTTCAAATTTTCAGTAGTTAAATCATTTATACCATATATTCATTTCTCTTTACATAATTTTATTCTATCCCACATATGTTCTTTCACAATTTTTTCTAAGATATTCTTGTTAATAACTTTCATATCTCCTCCTTCTTGTTTTTGTCTGATCTATTCAAGTCTTTCCATTCACATTTCTGAAGATGCAGATTTATTTTGTTTCTCAAATGTATCTCAATAGTGTCCTCATCAAAAATATATTTATTTATTTATTAAAATATAATTTGCATAATTTAAAATTAAGTTTTACATTAATACTCTTGGTCCTTCTTTTAAATATAAGTATTTTCAGTCTTCTGCAATTTTTTTATATCATTACATACTTCATTATTTTATCTTCTTCCACTTTTTTTCTTATCGTGTTTGCATTGCTAAGTATAAACATGCCCTTCCTTTTGTTATGTACTTCCATATTGTAACATGATTTTATTTACATTTACCCCCCCCCCTATAGCAGATAGTAAATGGAATAAAGATTGCTAATTGGCTCAATCTAATAACATGTGTTTTTAAATTATTAAAATTAATATTCAGAACATTTCAATATCTTAAGTGCTGAACTCATTAAAAACAATTTGATCAGCTAGTCTGATTTCAGTTTCGTTCAGATTTCTGTATATGTTAGTAATAAAATGAAACAGTTTGGTTATACTGGTAGCATTCTATAACTTTTAGGATTTATTCAATGTTATGGATTATTTCATGATTTTATAAACAGTCTGGATGTAGACCTTTAGCATTTATTGAACTTATCTATACTAAGATTCATTTTTAAAAAGAAAAATAATCATCACCTTAATATTAGTGAGTGTAAGTATCTATATTAAAAAAAACAGTCAACATTTAGACAATCCCTATATCAATAAGCAACTTCCTTTTAACAATAAAGGTGGTCGTCCGCTTTTATTAATGGTCTAATATACTTATATAGATACTAAAGATTGCAACCTGACCACATGTAAATATAATCTATTCTGAATGCAGACTAATAAATAGCCAATTATAATATCACAAACTGCAATTATAAATTTCAAATTGGACACAAATTATGTCTTAAATAATATGTGTAATAATTATCAAGGTTAAATGGGCTTATAAGTAACCATTAAAAACCAGTCAACACTTAGACAATCCTAATATCAATCATAATCAACAATTTCAAACCGTTGTCAAGGCATCCTTCTTTTAATAATAAATGTGGCCCAAAAATAATCTTTGTGGACTGAACTAGTATGTAAATAGAATTATCTTTATATGAGTATTTCTAATTCTGTGAAAGTAAGAAATTCCATGATTTTGGTTAATATATACCCAAATAGAACTATTCCAATAGCTATTGCCTTGCTTATACAATTTTATGCTATTGCTGAATAAACTTCCTTTCTTTTTTTTTTTTAAAAAAATCATTTTCTATGAGAGTATAAATAGAATTTAATACAAATTTTATTTTCATATATATATAAGCTATAATAAAATTCTTCGTCTTTTTATATAAAATAATAATTTCGGAAAAACATTTAATTTTGCTCAACATCCTTTTAAAGAATTTATCTGTATACAAACATTTAAAATGCTATTTATATTTTCTAAAAGTTTATAAAAAATGAATAGAAGTTTTTGATATAGTTAAATCAATTATATTTTTTTTAATAAAGGCACAAATATATATATTAATAGAAGCATGCTTTCTTTAAAATATATGTATTTTTTTTTAATATCATTTTAAAGACCCTTGACTATTTTTTTTCCCATAAAAAAAATTCTAAATCTCTTCATGGTGTAATCGATAATGCAGCTTTTGCTATATTTATAACATGGGGGTTCAAATCTAACTAAAATTTGAAAATGTTTTCAAATAGTTAAGAATTGTCTAAGTAAGCTTGTACTTTTTCTAGTTATCTGATTTATAACCAGCTCAGCTAGCAATGGATAATTGATCAGAAAATATTTCTTTCGGTAACCATAAAGACTTCAGATAAGTATGGCCATAAAAAATATTATTGAACCATGATGCAATTTTAACACAAGTAATTGAGGGTTATCATTCTATAGACACTAAGACATGATTTTCTTTTGTTTTCATTTACAAAATTTCTGAAATCATGCATAAAAATCAAATGAAATGTATTTATAATAAAATTAGTGAATTGAAACTCATTGAATAATTTTTTAATAATATATAATTTCATAATATTAGTTTGCAATTAAATATATATTTGTAAAATTGTAGAACTTAATTAAGCTTCAAAGTAAATAAACATTAATTAGTTTGAAAGTTTCTATGTAGATATTCCAATTTTCATAATATTAAAATATTCCCTATCATTACAATATGTGATGCTGTGAGCGCGCGCACACACACACACACATATATATTATTCTTTTAAAAAAACATCTTCCTTCATTCACAACCATAATACTAGCCACTTCTGATAAATGTCTTAAAGACTATTACCAATCATTTTACAGGTTTAAAATTATCATATAATTTTTGGTTCAGATATGTATATTCCCAGCTTTAATTAAAAATTAATATATCTGTATTAATAAGCACTTGCACATAGAATAATTAATTCAACTTCATTTTTTTTTATTCAATATATATTTTGAATATACTCACAATTTCTTATTTCTTCGCATATACTTTAATCACATCAATAAAAACGTTGACAAAATTGAATGATTTTTTAGGATGCATTCCACACTAAACCAGCACTATTCAATTGGCTCAGGTTATAATTTTTCATGTCTTCATAATTTTTGTTCTAAAAATTCCAAACGTATTACACTTATAATTAAGGCAGGTATTCTTCTCCTATAGTTATCTTAATAGAGTAGAACTGTGGCATTCAAACTATGTTCTATCCAAAGAATAGCAAACATTTTTTGTACTATCACTCTTTATAATAAAAAATTGGCATCAAAAAAAAATATGTAGGCAAATAAAAAAACATTTATTTCAGTTTTGTGTTAATCAAAATTTAAAAGAAGTCAAATATTTAATTTATTTAGAAACAAATTATCTATTATTATTACTAGTATTTCTAAAATTATTACATTCATGAACTACTTGTAAATCCATATCATATAGTCAGTGGGCTATAGATAGAGAATCACTGGATTAGAAATTATTCTTTCATTTAACACTTTTAGATTAAATTATTAATTAGATATTGACAAATACTGAGCAAAGTTAGTGAAGACATATGTGAGATTTTGATCTGTACCTAGTCTAAAAGAGCAGGATTTATTTTGGGAGTCATTTATTATTTTTAGATATCTGAAATACAGGCATTCTTCATGTACCTGGAACTTAATTGTAAATATAGGAGATTTGAACACAGACTTTCAAGCACCTTTCAACTATCCACACTATCTCATACTACTGACACACTTGTAGAAAACATAAATAATCACCAATATCCATATTTTGTGCTGAACCAGCACTCATCAGTTGGTCTAATTTATCATCTCCACATATATATATATATAATCAGCGCTCAGTTTATATCAAGGTAGCAAATCTTCATACTTTAATGGAAAGGCTTCAATCTACTCCAGCCTCCAATAATATTGGCATAAGTTTGGGATTTGGGCTTTCCATCATCAGTTTTTCAATAGAATGGATAGCTGAAGAATTGGAGATCGGAGTAGATTGAAGTCTTTCCATTAAAGTATGAAGAAGATTTGCCATCTTAATATAAACTGAGCACTGATTATATATATGTGTGAGAGATGATAATATAGACCAACTGAAGAGTGCTGATGTAGCATGAAATATGTGTATAGATGATTATTTATCTTTTCTATATGTGAGTGATCATGTGTATCAGTGGTATGAGATAGTGTAGATAAATAAAGGGTGCTTGAAAGTCTGTGTTCAAATTCCTTATAATTTTTTAGATATCATTATTCATGTACTTAAAACTGAAGGGATGAAATACAAAGTTATGAGTCACTTTATATATGTGTGTTCTCATTATATATGAATCAGTGGAGAAATTTTTAATATGATGAATGTATCTTTTTAAAAAGTTTCAAAATATATGTATTTATTATTTGCACATTAAATGTTATAAAAATACATAATATTAAAATTATTCAATTTGCTTTAATTTATTAACTTAATCATTTAGGTCTAAATATGAGACTTTGGATTAAATTTGTAAATAAAGTTGTAGATTCGATTTGAATTTGCATTTAAAAGAGTCATATCATGAGTTAATTAATTTAGTAGGAATTATATCCAGAAAGTTTGGTGGTAAAATAAGAAGAGAATAATCAGTAAAGAGAGGGATGTACTTCATTATTATAATAATGAAATAATTTGAGAAATCTAATATAGGTTGATTAGATACATTACATTATTGTGTCTAATGCTGATTAATGCTTTAATAATGTAGTGGATGGAAGAACTATTGATTTGTAGCTAAGGGAAGTAAAATAAAATGTTTCCATTTAATCAAATAAATGTACTTTAATCAGCATTTTATTCTGGTATTTTTTACTATTAATCATTTCATGCATTGGCTTTCAATTGTATATTTTTACATTTTATTCTTTGTAAATTCAAGTGCATGTTTACAATATTTAAAATATCCTCATTTATGAATAACATACTGAAGAAGTGCTAATAATTCAACTTTATGTAATTAATATTGACCATATTACTGATTTGTATATCTATGTCTTAATGTGTATGATGATGTAATTTTCTTTAGCATTAGTTGAATAATACAGGTTTTCATTTTATATATTGGGCTGATTTTTTTTTTCAAATCTTATACAGTTGAATTATAAAAATTGTTCAGAATAAACAATGGTTTAAGTTCTTTGAAAGCAGATATCACTGTCCATGAAATATTTTGTTTTACTGATGTATTTAATCGATTCCTCTGGATATTAAAATAGATATATTGCTGCAATTCATTGTGGTTATAAGCTCTTTGTGTGAGTAAAGAAAACACCTGCCAAGATTATGTGCTCTTGAAAGTCAATTGGAATGCATGCCAATGCATTATGCAATTAATATGGCATGTATAATAACAGCTGGGATTAAACAAACTGACCAGATACCTTAATTATAAAAATAAATGCAGTGAATCAAAAGTTTGTTTAAGATAAGAAATATAAATGTTTGTAGATTTAGTTTTTTCTTTGACATTTGCATGTTATATTAGTATATACTCTTATTCTTTTCTTTTACTTTCTTTGCATATCTTCATATATCCATATATATATTGCTTATAATAACTTCTTTCATATACATTTCAATGCAAACAAATTTTCTTAAAAAACTTCTTTATTTCCCTTACAGTTTCGAATGTCCCATAGTCTTCATCAGAGTTTTTCAAACCTCTTCTGCCAGTCAAAACTGTAAGGAAAATAAAGAAGTTTTTAAAGAAAATTTGTTTGCATTGAAGTGTATATGAAAGAAGATATTATAAGCAATATACATATTATATTAGGGTCAATATTTCAGAGTGAAGGTTTGTGAGAGATAATGATTGAACTCTTAAAATTGATTTTTTTTTAATTATTAAAAGTTTTTTTCAGAAATTAAATGACTATTTCTCTTGCATAAATTCTGATTTGAGGCCTCACTATAAGAGAATTTTATGTAAAAAATTGATATTCTTTGAGCAAAACCATTCCAATTCTCTTAATACTAGAGTATGCCAAATGGTAAGTTATTGGAATGGAATGTCATATAATTCTATTCATCAAAATATTTTCAATATTTTATTCCTACAAAGAAAAAAGCCATCTTCTTATAAGTTTATAGAAAAGTTGTGATATAAACTTTAATTCTCTAAGAATTTTTGTTTGGACCCAAGAATTGTTATTTTTGATAAATAAGCCATCCATAATATTGCCCATGGGAAATGAAATAAATACTTGGTGATTCCAGAAATATTAAATTATAAATAGTTATTATTCATATTATCAATAAATATAAAAGAAAGGAAAAGAATGAAATACATATTTTCTGAAACCTACAAAGACATTGGCTTTGAATTTTTCTTATATTATTACTATATTAATTAATTAATTTATGATTATGTGATTTAATTTATATATCATTTTATAAAACTATGTATAAGACTTATATGCAAATTAATTTTTATTTTAAATTTAAATTGAAAATCTTATTTATTATACGATATGGCAGAAATATCACATTGATACACATTTTAACTGTTAAGTAAAAATTAAAGAATATTATTATTATTGTCATTTAAAATTTGATAAAAATTATTTTAAAATCTTTGAAGACAAACAAATTTACTAACTGCTTTAAAATGTTATCAAACACGATATTATTAAATAATATTTATCTTTATGTTTATTAGAATATTTAAATATCAGGCAAAATATTTTTTTAATATATAAAGACTATAGTGCTTTAATCATTCTTTAATAAATGAATTCCAAGTATAAATTAATAAATTTTAAAATAAGTTCAATTTAAATGTAAACCCATATAACAGTTTTATATATGCATGTATATGTGTGTAAAGTAATAGCATCATTTGCATTTAAACAAATGATAGAACAGTAATCATCACCATCATCATGAGTATACTCTAGAAATTTAAAATGCCTAATGGATTGATTAAAGTATATTGTTTTTTAAATGATTATTTAATGAGACTCAGAATTTTTTGGAGAATTTTAAAATAATTTGAAATATCAGTGAATTCTACAATATATACAACAGTTTGAGATTGTTGATTGTTATTGATATTAGGATTGTCTAAATATTGATTGGTTTTAATGATTACATATATATAATAAAAAACAGAAATGAGGAAATAATATCCATGTAAATAAAGATAACTTTTAACCTTAGATGTTGCCAAGAAATTATCAATTACTAGTAAATGACAATTCCTGAGGCTAAACAAATTTTCTCATTTCCCTATCCATGAAAATATTTAATTCAATGTATATTAATATATTTGTGTGGTTCAGATCAGTCTTGTTTGAGGTAATAGATGATCTTACTTTATTTTAATATATTTGAACATTTTAGTCCAATGGCATTACATTTTATAATCCTAAAGAATAATCTCATTCAATAAGTTACTTGCTGTCTTGAAATAGAGCAGTTGATCAAAAGCAATGGCTAGTAAACAATGACAGTAATATATTAAGCAACTTCTCTTTATATATTATTTTACTTTGAAGTATTTTGTTATTTGAACATTATTATTGCAGTATAGTTGAAGTACAAATTGATCGATTGCTGTATACTGAACCATAGATTCATGATGAAATTTTAAAATGACTGTTTATTTTTAAAATTTTAATGAATTTTAGGTATAAAAGCTAACAAGTATACTTTAAACAATTATTTTTATATGAAGAAAAATTAAATTGGATATAAAGAAAGAAATTATTAAAGTTATATTATCTTTGAATGTCACACATCATTTGTGAACCGAATTGTTCAATATTATAACAGACATTATTTTATGTTTAAAAAATGCTATCTTTATTGTTTTCATCTTTTTATCCTATATGCCCAGTTGCTACTCTGTGTAAAAATCAAACAGCAATATTAAAATAAATACTTATGTGCCAATTGTTAAATCCTAACATGTAGTCAAATATACTTACCATGTAGCTTAAACAATACGGTTGTATTAGAAACTATTCAGCACTTTAAGTTAAAAGAATTATAAAATGAAAATTTCTGAACACAAAATTATTTTTGATCTTTATTGAATATAACTTTATATTTTATAAGTTTGATTATTAGTAGAATCAACTCTTCAAAAAATATAAGAACTACTCTTTCTTATTGCATTGCCAAATGTATAATATAACTGCAGTTGAAGTTAGGAGATATAAAAGTTCTGAAGAAGATTGCTGGGGCAATCAAAACTGTAAACAGTAAAAGAGGGTGGTAAATAAAGCATTGTGTAACAGCAGTAAATTGCATGGATGATTTAGTATTATATAGGATCAATTCTTATATACATTAAGACATCCCTAAGTATTTTGGGATACAATTAAAAAAGATAGTAGTTAAAAAAAGAATAGGTGAATTATAAGTTCAACTAAATAGTTCCAGTTCCAGCAATGATTCCAAACTCAAAAGATACCTATAGCAGATCTGTCGAATATTCTTTATATAAATGTGAATACAGTAACTTATTGAATATTCATTTATAAATGCATAGAAGTGTAAATACTCCAAATTTTAGTTATTATAGGTGCTTATCTAGATTGTATTTATGTATACTGTGAATAATGGGTGATATGGATGTTAATTAGTTGATTTGTCTTATAACTAAGTTTATTGTGAATCTGGTGGTGTTTAACGGGTTAAATATTCAACTATAAATTGATCATCTTTACAAAGTTTAAATTTTTCTATTTACATGTATTGATTTAATTCAGTATAAAGTGCTCAGATGATATATATAGGTAATACAATTTAGTACTGAACAATGCTTTCAAGTTTTACTAGTGGTATTTTAAATCCTTTCATGCAGCATCTGATTTTCATCCTTCTTTGTTTTATATATTATCACTTATTTTGGAATGGTACTATATATATATATTGTAACGATCCGGAGAATAGTGACTTAACGTAATCTGCACTACAGGCGCCATCTAGGCATTTGAACCTAGAAAAATTTATAAAGTAGGCAGATACGTAAGTCAAAAAAAAAATTTTTTTTTTTTTAATTTTGATTCCGGTCGTTAGCCCATGTCACTAGCTCAGTGGAATAGCAGAGATTTAATCAGATAATCTAAGAGTATATATAAAAAAAAGAATAAAATAAGCCACTGCCAGTAATTAACATACAAAAATTTATTTACGCACATATATATATATAAGATTTAAAATTATTTTAGTATCAGTTTACATTTTAACATTTAACATTATTTTTAACTTTGTTTTGACTTTAATTTACATTTAATTACTATTATATTATAATTTTACATTTTAATTAAGTTCGCACAGATAAATTTATGAAAGCTTGTTTATAATGTTGAATATAGATCGGTTACATAGATTTCATGGTCAAAAACATTTCAAAAGAAACATAAACGATCAAAATACAAAATTATTGATTACTGACAATTGCGGAGGGAAATTTATATGTAACCCAATAGTATTCACCATAAGATACTTGCATTGTCACCAATAACTTCAAAGACATCCGAATAAATACATTATAGATACTCACCGTAAGGTATCATTATTTATCGAATGTCTATATATTTTGATCAAATATGTAAACGCAAAACATACTTAACAGATAACCAATCCATGCAAGCATCTATAAACAACTTAAATTTAATGCATTTTATTTAGGATCGAGTATGAATAGACTACATAGATTTGCATTTGAAAATAAAATATTCTATCCCTATTTAACCTTAGGCTAAAATTCGCAGTCAAACTGGCATCAATTCATCTGATATATCGATGTATTCAATGTAATACGGAATACGACAGCACCAAAAAGATTAAGAGAAGGCATTGACCCTCATCAGATAGGAATATGACATCTACCAGACAAGAAGAGCAATAAAAAAAAAACTCCATAGAAAGGAACTGCGCTCTGCGTCTTATAATTCCTTCCATAGGCAAAACGGGAGAGTGCAGCGTATGCAGCGATTCTGCCAGTAGTGAATCTCCGACTACATCTACTAACTACATCAATATATCCAATCCATTGACCCAATTTAACAACGACACAAATAACCTAAGATTACCCTCCCCTAATATAACTTTACAAATCTATACAGCCATTCATGCCCGACTTAAGTTTAACATTTATATAATTAATTTAACGAAAAACAAAAAAAATCATGATAAAAACTTAAAGAACAAAAAATAAATAAATGGAAATGATTTTACATAAATAAGAAAAAAAAATACATCAAATAACACTATTAATAAAGAATTTAGTTTGGTCAGATAGGATTCTATTTGTAACAATTAAATTACTAGGAAAGTTTAAAATTTAAAGTTCTTAGTGTTTTCAAATTAATATTGTTCGTTATATTTTATAAAGTTCTTATGGTTTTAGAAATGTTCATCTTTAACAGTTGCTTGCCATTTGAAATCCAGCGTTAAATTTCCCGATGATCCTGTGGTCCTCTGAATATAAGAAAAGCGATGTTTCATTTTTCCATTTTATAACAACTGAAGGGATTGAACGTGAGTCTTTTTCAATCCCTTCTCCTGCACCTCCGCACTAACATCTATCTGTCACATCGTAATAATCATAATAACTTACTAACCAATAATTTCCAAACTTGTCCTTTTTATATTAATGTGAAGGATTGAATTTACATTACGTCACCGATGCGATGGTCCTTTCGCTGCGGTCCGATTCCATAGGGATTTCTTCTTATTTGCTAACAGTTTCTATTGTTTTCCTATCTGACCGATGTTTTTACATTTAAATGCCCAAGGCTGGTTTACATTTAACTAATTAACAATCATTTCCATTTCTGATTAATTAACCTGTTTTCCAAATCAAAAATATATTTAAAGATAAATTTAAAGATATAATTTTATCTCCAAATCTTTTTAAAATTTAGTTTTAAAATACTTTTTCTTTAATAAAGTTTTATTTTAATAATTTTTCATTATCTGTGCGATTTAATATATACGAGTTTAAGATGATATTTAATTTCAATTTTTAATTCTTAAAGAAAATTTTTAAATGCGAAATTTTTAATTTACTTTCATGTTTAATAAATAAAAAAAAAAAAACAATGTAACGAACGTCTGTGCTCGTTACATATCAGTAAAGTTGCTTAAAAAAAATGATCAAAAAAAAAAATATTTTACTTAGGGTTAGTAATTACGGTACACGATTAACAAAATTTACAAACATTCGGTTAGTATAAAGACTATATACAAAAAGAAAATGTTGACTATCGCTTACCCAAGGACCATTTACGTTTACACCCCTCCCCACAAGAGTTCTATTTTATTTTATACATTTTATTTTTTACACACGGCATGACAAGCAAGTTATTTTATAAATTACTTATTTAAGAAGGTTGCATTGAAGTAAATATATTTTGAAAGACAATGGATTTATACGTGTATATTTGCAGCACAATTATAAATACCACCAACTTATTTATGACTGATTGAAATGCATACATAGGGTTACACTGAAGTAATTCCCAAAGGTACTCATCGTAAGGCACCACATTTCGATCATAAACTTACGTGGCTGTGCGCACCTATACACATAAAAGCATAATATATATTAACAAAAAAAACATATCAAATGCAACCTTTTGACTTTCTTTTTAACAAAATACAGTTTAAAATTATTTATACTTTCTCGTGTTTAATATATGTGCTATTTCTTTCTGGCAGTGCTTTTATAAGATTTAAAGTATACGACTATATGTAAACAGATAAAAATATTTCATTTTGATAAAATTTGCTCAGGGTATATGTGGTTTATTAAAGATCGGCCCCATGTTGGGCGCCAGTTGTAACGATCCGGGGAATAAGACTTACGTAATCTGCACTACAGGGCGCCATCTAGGCATTTGAACCTAGAAAAATTTATAAAGTAGGCAGATACGTAAGTCAAAAAAAAAAAAAAATTTTTTTTTTTTTTTATTTTGATTCCGGTCGTTAGCCCATGTCACTAGCTCAGTGGAATAGCAGAGATTTAATAAGATAATCTAAGAGTATATATAAAAAAAAGAATAAAATAAGCCACTGCCAGTAATTAACATACAAAAATTTATTTACGCACATATATATATAAGATTTAAAATTGTTTTAGTATCAGTTTACATTTTAACATTTAACATTATTTTTAACTTTACTTTAATTTACATTTAATTACTATTATATTATAATTTTACATTTTAATTAAGTTCGCACATATAAATTTATGAAAGCTTGTTTATAATGTTGAATATAGATCGGTTACATAGATTTCACGGTCAAAAACATTTCAAAAGAAACATAAACGATCAAAATACAAAATTATTGATTACTGACAATTGCGGAGGGAAATTTATATGTAACCCAATAGTATTCACCATAAGATACTTGCATTGTCACCAATAACTTAAAAGACATCCGAATAAATACATTATAGATACTCACCGTAAGGTATCATTATTTATCGAATGTCTATATATTTTGATCAAATATGTAAACCCAAAACATACTTAACAGATAACCAATCCATGCAAGCGTCTATAAACAACTTAAATTTAATGCATTTTTATTTAGGATCGAGTATGAATAGACTACATAGATTTGCATTTGAAAATAAAATATTCTATCCCTATTTAACCTTAGGCTAAAATTTGCAGTTAAACTGGCATCAATTCTTCTGATATATCGATGTATTCAATGTAATACAGAATATGACAGCACCAAAAAGATTAAGAGAAGGCATTGACCCTCATCAGATAGGAATATGACATCTACCAGACAAGAAGAGCAATAAAAAAAACTCCATAGAAAGGAACTGCGCTCTGCGTCTTATAATTCCTTCCATAGGCAAAACGGGAGAGTGCGGCGTATGCAGCGATTCTGCCAGTAGCGAATCTCCGACTACATCTACTAACTACATCAATATATCCAATCCATTGACCCAATTTAACAATGACACAAATAACCTAAGATTACCCTCCCCTAATATAACTTTACAAATCTATACAGCCATTCATGCCCGACTTAAGTTTAACATTTATATAATTAATTTAACGAAAAAAAAAAAAAAAATCATGATAAAAACTTAAAGAACAAAAAATAAATAAATGGAAATGATTTTACATAAATAAGAAAAAAAATACATCAAATAACACTATTAATAAAGAATTTAGTTTGGTCAGATAGGATTCTATTTGTAACAATTAAATTACTAGGAAAGTTTAAAATTTAAAGTTCTTAGTGTTTTCAAATTAATATTGTTCGTTATATTTTATAAAGTTCTTACGGTTTTAGAAATGTTCATCTTTTACAGTTGCTTGCCATTTGAAATCCAGCGTTAAATTTCCCGATGATCCTGTGGTCCTCTGAATATAAGAAAAGCGATGTTTCATTTTTCCATTTTATAACAACTGAAGGGATTGAACGTGAGTCTTTTTCAATCCCTTCAGAAGCACTTCCGCACTAACATCTATCTGTCACATCGTAAATAATCATAATAACTCACTAACTAATAATTTCCAAACTTGTCCTTTTTATATTAATGTGAAGGATTGAATTTACATTACGTCACCGATGCGATGGTCCTTTCGCTGCGGTCCGATTCCATAGGGATTTCTTCTTATTTGCTAACAGTTTCTATTGTTTTCCTATCTGACTGGTGTTTTTACATTTAAATGCCCAAGGCTGGTTTACATTTAACTAATTAACAATCATTTCAATTTCTGATTAATTAACCTGTTTTCCAAATCAAAAATATATTTAAAGATAAATTTAAAGATATAATTTTATCTCCAAATCTTTTTAAAATTTAGTTTTAAAATACTTTTTCTTTAATAAAGTTTTATTTTAATAATTTTTCATTATCTGTGCGATTTAATATATACGAGTTTAAGATGATATTTAATTTCAATTTTTAATTCTTAAAGAAAATTTTTAAATGTGAACTTTTAATTTACTTTCATGTTTAATAAATAAAATAAATAAAAAACAATGTAACAAACGTCTGTGCTCGTTGCAATATATATATATATATATATATATATATATATATATATATATATATATATATATATATATATATATAGACAGGGTATGAGCACAGACTTTCACATGACCCCACTCTCCACACTATCTCATAACACTGATACACCTGAACACACATATGTCGAAAAGATAAATAATCACCAATATACGGATGGACAGTTGAAGAGTTGGGTGTGGGAGTACATTGAAGCCTGTCCACTAAAGTAGGAGGATTTTCTATCTTAATATATATCTGAGCACTTGTAAGCATATATGTGTAGAGATTGTAATCTGGACCAACTGATGATTGCTGGTTTAGCATGAAATACGTATATTGGTGATTATTTATCTTTTTGACATATGTGTGTTCAGGTGTATCAATGTTATGAGATAGTGTGGAGAGTGGTGGGTCATGTGGAAGTCTGTGCTCATACTCTGTCTATTACATATATAGACACAGGTATTTAACAAGTCTGTGTATTTCATCTATTCATATATATATATATATAATAAAGTCATGTATCATGTGACTTGTTTTAAGCTTGCATTACAGATATGTAATATAGGGAATGTAACAATAGCTCTAACAAGCTCTTATTGAAGTGCAACATTTACCAATTAAAGCTTGTTAGAGCTATTGTTATCCTTCTTATATTACACACATATAATATTTAAATACACATATATTGTCTATACTAAATTTAATGCAATTAGACCAGGATTTCAACTTAGACTTTCAAGCTCTCTACAGTTATCCACTTCATGACAAACACATGAAAAAGATAAATGATATCCAATACTACATACTTTGGGTTGAACTAGCACTTATCAGTTGGTCAAGATCACCAAACAGATAAATGGTATCCAATATACATAATTTGGGTTGAACTAACACTTATTAGTTTATCAAGATCACCATCTCCCACACTTATATGCAATCAGTTATCAGTTTATTTTAAGATAGCAAATATTCAAACTTTAAAGGACAAGCTTCAATCTTCTCTACCCCGAATTCTTCAGCCATCCATATCATTGAAAATTCAAGAATGAAATTCCTGAGCCCTTATTGATATCAATACCCTTGTATTTTCAATGATATTCAAGAGTTGGAGGGTGGATGAAATTCAAGCTTGCCCATTAAAGTTTGAAGATTTTCTATCTAATATAAACTGAGTTTTGATTGTATACATGTGTGGGAGATAATTATTTGGACCATGTGACGAGTGCTGGTTCAGCACAAAATACACATATTAGAAATTATTTATCTTTTTTACATGCATGTGGTTATGTCTGGTGGTTTTATAACATATAGTGAGTAGCTGTACTGAGCTTGAAAGTCTATGTTCAAGTCCTGTTTAATTATATTAAATTTAGTATAGACAATATACATATACATAAATATTGCACATTCACTCTGTATTCTGCCTATCCTCTTCAGTGCATTAAAATGGAAATATTAAGACCCCTATATATGAGGGGTCAAAGTGACTTAAAGTCAACATGGGTATGATAATAATATTGGCATCAATAAGGACATTGAGCCTTTCATCCTCAGATTTTCAATAATATGGGTGGATGAAGATTGGAGAGTATGGAAACGATTGAAGCTTGTCCATTAAAGTTTGGAAGATTTGACAAATCCATTTACTTTTGTTTCTAATCACGACTCAATTCTTTTTTCTTTTCAAAAATATACAGTACATATAGCCATATAATTCTATAATTAAAAATCACTTCTTTTCTTTTCAAAAACTTTATTTGATGTATATAAGTGGATATATATATATATATATATATATATATATATATATATATATATATATATATATATATATATATATATATATATATATATATATATATATATACATCAAATAAAGTTTTTGAAAGAAAGAAGTGATTTTTAATTATAGAATTATATGGTTTGAAGATTTGCTATCTTAATATAAACTATATTATATATATGTGTGAGAGGTGGTGATCTCAACCAAAGTGATAACTTATGATTTAGCACAAAATACCTGTATTGACAATCATTTATTTTTTTCACATGTATATGGTCATGTGCATCAGTTATATAAGATGGAAGGAGTAACTGTAGAAAGCATATATTTAAATATTACATATTCTAACTGTATTCTTCCCATCTCTCTTTTGTTTATTCAAAGGACAAATTAAGCCCTATCTATGAGGAGTCATAGTGATTTGTAGTCAACATAGATATGACATTAATACTGATATCAACAAGGGCTTTGATGATTTTATCTTTAGATTTTTAATGATATGGATGACTGAAGAGTTGGAGGGGTGGAGAATATTGAAGCTTGTCCATTAAAGTTTGAAAATTTGCTATCTTAAGATAACCTGTACACTGATTGTATATATGTGTGGAGATAGTGATCTGGTTTAGCACAAAATACATATGTTGGAGATTATTTGTCTTTTTTCCATGTATGTGATCATATTGGTCATATAAGATGGAGTGGATAGCTGTAGGAAGTTTGAAGGTCTAATTTCAAGTCCTGCCTATATATTATATATGCTAGTGTGTATGTGCTTTTATGTAATAAGTTGTTTTCTAAAACTGGCAAAACTCTCCATACAGTATTGCACTCAATGCAAGCAAAAGTAATCAATGGATGTCAGAAGGCTTGTGCATAAAATCCCCAACTAGTGCCTATTCATCCAATAAACCCAAACTAGTTTCTGGCTTTTGGCCTTCATCCATGAGGAGCCTTGGATCTGAGAGCACTGCACCTAGATCTTAGGATCTAATGCAACCCCTCCTGCAGCCACCTTTTATCTCTACTTAGCTACAAAACTATGAGCCTTAAATTGAAAACAATAATATTCTCAATTCAAGCTCATTAGCTTATATAGTCAGCCACCTTTTATCTCTACTTAACTACAAAACTATGAGCCTTAAATTGAAAACAATAATATTCTCAATTCAAGCTCATTAGCTTATATAGTCATATAGTGCTGAACTCATTTCAGTACCCATACATTTTGTTGTCTTTGTTCTTTAACAACCAGAGCCATTACTATCATATTAGGCAGGATTGGTTTTAAGCTGATAAATATCACATGATCACCATCACCATTGATTACTCTGGCTTGCATTGAGTTGCATTACTGTATGGAGAGTTTTGCTTGTTTTAATAACAGTTATAAGCAAGCATAAAAAATAGTGATCATGTGAAGTTGTTTTCTAAAAGCAAGTAGTGATAATTAATAGAATACAATGACCAAGAAAAAATCGCATAATTATCATATATATTCTAATCTAGCAAAAACAGATCTGATTATCAAGAATAATAGATACATTTATAAAGTAATAAGATTGTTTACAACAGGACTTAAAAATAATGACATTTGCCATCACTAAAATAGCAAAAAATGATTGAAGGGTGTTAAGGTTTTATTATGTTTTTTTTTTAAAGTTTTACTTGAGAGACCAATTACTAAATATCTGCTTTTATCTTGCATATTGTGATGATAATAAGATTAATAATTAGGTTTTCACGGGATTGCATATTGATTTAGATAATTATATTAACAATTTTGTATACAGTATGTGACAAAAATGATCATATGGTAATAGTATGTTATATTAAAACATATTTTATATTTAAAAACATGTGTATACAAAATCAGTTATAATGTGTTTTTGAAGTTTTAATTGAAAATGCAAATGTTAATTTGGATTGAAAGTATGTTTATGTTTGGGCTTACAGAATTTCATAGTAATATCTTTATCAAATGACATTTTTTGCATTCTTTATTTAGCTTAGTTACTGAACTAACAGTATAATATTTGGAATTTTTAATTTATAAAACTGTCAAATTTCTCGATTTTTTTTGTTTACAAAAATATTGGATTTTGATAATTAATAAGTTAGGGTTAAATTTTTGAGATTATCTAAATGAAAAAAAGTATTTAAAATGGTTTCAAACTGTTTTTCTTTTTATGTATCTAATTTTTAATCGCAATAATATGTGTGCTAAATTTTTATTTTAAATTAAGAACAAGATATTCTAAGACAATTTTTAAAATTAGTAAATGTGGAGATCCGAATTTTTTTTAATGGTATATAAAAAAATGTTAAGAAATATAAGCATGATCTTCCTAAAAAAATGCTGGTGATCGATTAACAATATAGATGAATAGCAATTGTCATTTAACAAATTAATCATTGTTATGAAATATTACATTAAAATTTTAATGAAAGACTTTTTGAAGAGGTCTCATACAAAAATACACACATGCATATATATTCTAATAAATTTAATAAGCCCATAAATAAATTAGTTATTAAATATATAACTCTGAGAATATAAACCTATTCATGGAAAAACTAAGTCCAAATACATTACCACAATAATTCACAAGTCAATTCTTAAAAAGTCATTTCAAAATAAATTTATAAACAATATTCCCTTTCTAGTATTAATGCTAATTTATTGGTCAGATAAAAGTTACCTATGATTTTACATAAATTATAGTTATTAAAAATCTAAAGATAAAAAAAAAAAGGTCAAATCAATAGATTGGCATTGATATGAGAAATTGATAATGTTTGCAAGTTTATCAAAGTGCGAATATTTAGGAATTTGACTTGTGAAGTGTTGTAGTACATGTTTGAACTTAGTTGCTCCATGAATAAGTTTATATATATATATATATATATATATATATATTATTGACTTGAATTTATATATTAGTTAGCTATAGTTATGAAAGAACTGTTTACTATTGAATGTTCATTAAATAATCAGAAAACATTGAAGAAGAGAGGTGAGTATTTATGGTACATTGCCATCTAATTAAATATTTTTAAAAATTTATATAATAAACTTAAATAACCACTGCAAGCAATGCAAAACGTGGGTGAATTGAACATTTTGAGACATTAAAAAAAAAAAAAATTCATAATGGTGATTTTTAAATTTTCTATTAAAAAAATAAATTAGTTTGTACATAAATTTACAAATAAAATTTTTTAAAAAAAGTTCAAAAAAATTCCTATAAATTAATAAACTTAATTGCAGTGTGTTATTTTCTTTTTCTATCTTAATTAAATTATTGAATTACTATAATTTACAATCAATGCCATAATTAATCTTTAAAAAAAATGAACACGAATTAGAGGAGGGATTGAAGATATTACTAAAAAAAAAGTTTGTCAAAGTCTTTTACATTTTTAAGATTAGTTTGAATTTATAAGTGGAAAGATGGTTTCTATTTAAAACAAAAAAATAAAAAAAAAAAGAATCAATCAATAAAAGTAAGTCTGAGTTCAAACTCCCTATATATTATATATAGAAGTGCAGGTATGAAAAAGCCTGTACTGTAGAAAAAATTCATATTTCAAAATATAGTGCTTTAAGGTATGCCCATCCCTCATATATGTATGTAAATGAATTATGTCCTGTACATGAGGGGTCAGAGTGACTTGTGGTCAACATGGGTAGGATGAAAAGATTGGCACTAAGGTGGGCTTTGAGCATTCCATCATCAGATTTTCAATGAAATGGATGGCTGAAGAGTTGTGGAGTGGAGGTGTTTGAAGCTTGTCCATTAAAGTATGAAGATTGGCTATTTTAATATAAGCTGAGCTGTGATTGTATATGTGTGTGGAAGTGATAATCTGGACCAACTGACAAGTGCTGGTTTAGCAAAAAACACATATATTGGTGATTATTTATCTTTTTGACATTGTGTGATCAAGTGTATCAGTGGTATGAGATAGGATGGATAGTTGAATTTCATGTGAAAGTCTGAGTTCAAACCCCTATATATTACATATGGAGGTGCATGTATGGAAAACCCTGTACTGTAGAAAAAATTCATATTTCAAAAGTATTTATTACTTCAATTATTGTTATAAATTTTTTTGTAATGATATAAAAACATGCATATATTGTATTTTAATGTTTTTAAACTGTCAGTAATAAAAAACATTTGTACAATACACAAAAAAATATTTACACATACGCAAACTATAAATAGGAAAATTAAATTAAAGAATGCATAATGCTAAAGGAAACCCACATGGTAATAAAATATAACCAACTGCAACAGTTTGAACTATTAAGGCACATAATTCAGACTTGGATTTTTAAACACAGTATGGTTGAAACTGTAGCAGCGTGTTGTATTCTATTACAATAGGAATATATATATATATAAAATACATATTTTGCGGGTTCATCCGTGTTAAACAGCTTCGTATTTTTAACACGGATGAACCCGCAAAATATGTATTTTATATATTTAACCCGTGCAAATCTTCGTTTTAACATATATATATATATATCATAGTCTGACTTTACAAGAGTGACTAAAACATTTATTCTTGATATATGAACAATTTATAAATCCGAATCATGTGATTTTGGCGGAGAGATGTTTTTTATGTAATAAAAAAGGTATAGTGGATGGAAAAGAATACTATTGGTAATAATATTTTCACAAAGTACATTATATATATTTATTAGTAAATATATAATTTATAAATATTATGTCACTATTTTTAAAATTCATTTACACGAATAATATATATTAAAAGCAAACATTTTTGCACTCGTACTTGTAATGTTGATAGCAGCTATTTCAGATAAATATTAAATTTAATGCATTTTACATTTTTAATAATATAAATAACTGAGTTAACAACATTTTCAAATTGAAATTAACACACCCATCATTAACAATTAGCTTCATTTTTTAAAATGCAGACTGTTTCTAGATCTATTCATCAACAAATACATAATTAGTAAATTACTGCACATTATCAAAATATAATGTGTATTTTATAAGCATAAATACTACATTGATAACATATAACACAGTTTTGTTGCATTAATTAATTTTAAATCCATAGATAATAAACAATTCCAGAGAGCTACATCTTTAATCCTACAAATCTTAGTCAATAATTTAGTTTCTTTTTATAAATACAAATATTGAATTATATATATATATATATATATATATATAAAATATTGTGAGACTATTACTTATTACTTACTAATTAGCCTTCATAAAGTTATATAAATGATTTGAAAGTATGTTGCATTATAATATTTTTTATTGGTCTATTTAGAAAACATTATTGCTATGTGCTTTGTGTCTATGTTGTCAATATAACAACAGTGCTTGAAACAAGTGTATTAAACATTCCTCATTATATCTACATACATCTTAGTAAATAGAGGAAATTCCAGTTAAATGTAAGACCATGAAAATGACTTTTTTTTCCATGTGCTGTCAATATCAATGCATCATTCTAGTTTTTGTCAAAAGGCTCATGAATATTAAATGAAACCATCATACACCACATGATTATTATTCTTTATGCTTAGATCTAAGTGCAGTGTTCTCAGATCTAAGGCTTCTCCCTGATAAAAGCCACAAGCTAGAAACTAGTCTGGGGATATTGGATGAGTAGGCACTAGATTTGGATTTTATACCCAAACCATCTATTGATTACTCTGGCTTGCGCTGAGTGGCACTACTATATGAAGAGTTTTGCCTTTGTGTATATAAAATGAACATATATTTTTTGAAATCTCAAATCTTAAAAAGAATTTTCTTACAAGTAAATTGATTTAGGGTTAAATTTAAACTCATATCAGGCAAAAACAAAGTTGTATAATATAATCTATAAATAATCATCAAACATCACATGATCATCATTCTTTATGCTTGCACAAGCTGTTTTTTTACAGAGGCAAAACTCTACATACAGTTGCACCACTCAGTACAAGCCAGAGGAATCAATGGGTGGAGGAAGGTTTGTGCATAAAATCCCTATCTAATTTATACTCATTCAATATTTACAGACTTGTTTCTCACTTGTGGCTTTCATCAGTGAGGAACAGGTTGGCTTATGGAGGGTTGCATTAGATCCTAAGATCTAAGTGCAGTTCTTTCAGATCCAAGGCTCCTCACTGATGAAATCAGGCAAGTGAGACACTAATCAGAGAATATTGGATGAGTAGACACTAGATAGGGATTTTATGCACAAACCTTCTTGCATCCATTAATTATTTTGGCTTGCACTGAGTTTGCTACTGTATGGAGAGCTTTGCCTCTGTGCACAAATAAATAATCATCATAAAATAAATATATCTTTTTTTTTCATAGAGAAATTTTATGATTAATTAAAAATAAGGCAATTATGTAAATATTAATAAATATAACATTTTTAAATTAATTGTAAGACCAAGGAAATGCCTTTTTTTAATGTGTGACATCAATATTAATCCACCATTTTAATGTGGATTTTCAGGCTCTTTGGATCTATTAAATAGTCAAGTTGTAAAAAAATAGACTTAGAATAGTTTGCATTTTGACTCATTTGTTATGATGTGAATGTTGATCTCATTAAATATACATATTATTAATAAATAAATTATATTCTTTTAAAAAATGTTTAAGAAAAAAAACATAGATATACAATAGATGTCACACTATAAAAGTAGCTATGAAATTTAATTAAGTTGCATTTCCAAATAAATACTAATAACAATATTTCTGGAGAAAGTTAGCTCCTATTCCTCTAGAATATTTTATTTTTAGAATTAATTAATAGAGACTAAGACATCTTATATTTATTTATTGTACATTGTGATGTAATATGTAAGACTTTCTAATAAATGACTGCCATTCTGTTCACTGTGTAGTAATGTAATATTTAATTTAATTTATGTCATACAAATCATTCTATTCAGAAATTTTACCAACTGCTATTTCTAACATAAGGAGTATTTTGTTCTAAATCAGTTTTTTTGATGACCTGTAGTCTAATATTGGAAATTTAACTATGAGAGAGTTGGTAGTCAATAAGTCTTTCTAGTGTATTAATTTGTTAATCTAAATTAAAGTTTATATTTTATTCTACTTGTATTGAATGGAACGATTAATTATAAATTTGTTACATGTATATATTTAAGTATTATATATATATATATATATATATATATATATATATATATATATATATATATATATATATATATATATATATATATATAAATAAATCATCCAGATAAGCTAGTACAATAAAGAATAATAAGCTACTCATCAAAGTAAAACTGAAAGTGAGGATTATTGCAGTGCTCTGATTTCAATTTCCAGGTTTATGAATTCATTTTAAATGTCATGAGTTTATCAAGAAATCTTTTCTATTTGCAATATTAAGATTGGTTTAACATACAAGTGATGAACATGGAAAATAAAATCAATCAATCTGATCATTAGTTTTTATATTACATTATATTCATATTGCAGGAAACCAAAACATTTAGTTATGCATTATTGACATTAATTTTCTTAGTAAGTATGTTTTTGCACATTACTTTATTATTAATGACTGGAAGGTTGCTATTCTTCCACATAAGCCTTACAATTACTTTCAGACAGCCAATAGCTGTTAAAACAATGGTCTGAGAAGCGATCAGGCCTAGACACATGACAGAGATTTTTTGACAAGAAAAGAATGATACCACTCTTTTCTTATACTTAACTTTTATATATATATAAGCCAGTCTTAAGCATCTTGGCTTGAAAGCATGAATATATAAACATATACATTTATTACTCACTGAGTTATTAATTTATGATATTACAGCGCGAAATCTTAGATTTACTACACCGCAATTTTCTAGATGTTAATATAAGTTATCAGCAACGTATGTAAATAATATTTTGTTTAAATCGCATGTTGTTATTAAATTAGTAATGACTGGAAGGTTGCTATTCTTCCACATGCGCCTTACAATTACTTTCAGACAGCCAATAGCTGTTAAAACAGCGGTCTGAGAAGCGATCAGGCCTAGACACATGAATATAGCATATGATATTTATTGAAAGATTTGTTTATTTTTTCAAATTTTTATCTATGTATCCATCAATCTAATACACTCTCTTTTTGTTTGTATTTGTGTATATATATGTTAAATTAAACAGCACTAAATAATTGAAAATATAGTCAGAAAAATAAACTTTTAACAATAATCATGATATTTAAAGCAATATATTCCACTTTCAAAGTTGTAGCAAATTTATTTTCAAGATCTTATATGGGTACATAAACTTCAATATTATAATTTATTTGACATCCATACAAGAGTATTGAAATGAACAAGCGATTTTATTTTTATTGTTTGTGGCACAGGTTTGACACTGAGGAGTATCATATTAAATTTCATAACACATTGCAGTTCAAAGATTATCTCTCCAACTAAGGTTTTAAAATATTTTTGATACTTAATAAATCACATTAAATTTTTCAAAAATACCAGAAATTAATTAAAAGCTCATTTTTTTTAGTATAAATATATATATTCCTCCTCTTTCCTCTTTTTTTAAATGATCCAGTAATAAAAATATAGTTTGAGAGATGTTTATTTTAATAGAAACAAAAGTAAAATTTTTAAATTAAAATCAGAATGTAATAGATCAAAATTATAAATACTTTTTTGCTTGATAAGACCAATATGAGGTGGTCCAAAAGTCAATAAGAAAGAAATGGATACTAATGGGGCAGTGATTAATAAATGCCCCTCCCTTTTTTAAAAATATATATGTGTATCATGTATCTACACACATACGTAGTAAATATGTTTAGGAATAATTAGTTAATAATTAAAGTGTATTCTATATATGTAATTAATTAAAAAAATTATCTCCTGTATATTGCTCAAACCTTAGATTGCAGCATTTCCTTGCATAGTTTGATGCATTGAGGGTAGTAAACACAAAAACTAATGAGATGTGGTTAAAGGTTCAACAGTCAGTTCTTATAGTTGAATATCATATGACCTCCCAAGCAGCAAATCATTCAAACTTTTTCATTTTCTTGCTGCTACTTTCAAGTAGTGTTCCCCAATTTTTTTTATCATAGTATTTATTTTATAATTCTGGTCAACTTGAACCATTGTCAAATTCATCTTCTCCAATCTCTAACTTCTCTTCTCCACATTACCCTAACACATTCCTGTCCAACCCAACTTCATTCTTTTAATTTTTTCAATGATGTTAGTAACACCTGTTTGTTATTTCATCAATGTATTTCGACTTGTTTATTATTAAATTAATTTAAAAAAAACAAAGATTGCATTATAAGTGATTATTTATAAAATATTTGAAAATTATTTCAGATCCTGTTTTAATTACGGTTATGAATAATTAATTAAATGATGAATGATGACAACATATTTTTTCTTTAATTTAAAGAAAATCTTTTATTATTTACTATGGGTATACAATTTATATATATAGAATAGATGAAGGAATAAAAATATGAAAGTTAAAGCTAAAGCATAAACAATTACATAATTTTCATTTGTTATAATAATATGCACACACAAACATATACATATGTTGCGATATGATATGATGCACTATGGCTTCTTCTTTCTCAGTGTCAGGAATCTCTTTGCCACTATGCATAGAGAAACTTGTAAACAATATATTATTTCTGAATCCCAGCAACACCATCTATATGGATAATAATCAACATTCACTTTAACCTGATCATTATAAAATACTAGCAATGAGAGACAAGGCCATACTTTTACTATTGATTTCTTAAAAAATTATTTCCTGGCATTTAGATTTGAACTATTCCATGCATCATCAAAAACATTTATGTATGAAGTTGCTATTTTCCAATATTTAGTCTGCTGTTGTTGAAATATTAAAAACCCTAATACTTATTGTTAAGCATCTAGAATATGTACTGATATTTCTTAATATTTCTTAGTAGACTAGATCAACCTGTTAACTCCAGCGTTGTCTTCACCTTCCAGGTTGTAAGACATACGCTGTTTAGACATTTATTTATACAATTAAATATTTAAACTAAATCCTGTATATTTTCTAATTATACAAATGCAAATACATATTTATACGGAATGTATACATAGAAAAAAAATATTAAAAAATGTTTTTAATCAAAATGGCAGATAGGTTAACAAAAAAACATTTTTTAATTAACAGTTAATTTTTTTCATCAAAAAAAGAGGAGATATGTGTAATTGCTTTGAGAAAAAAATATATAAAACTTTTCCAATTAATTATAGAATTATTAAAAATTTAAGAATACAAAATGCACACATGTGTAAAAGAAAATTAAAATGTTATTGGTTTAAATCCTATTAACTTTGATATAGATTAATTTGAAATATTAAAATATTTTTTGTTTAAGCTTCACTATTATCATTTAATATTTTTTTAACTATACTGTAATTGATATATACCTTTTTATTATGGTAGGCAAGAAAAAAATAAAACAGAATTAAAAAATCCATGATATGTCAAATGACACTATAGATTTCTCTGTGAAATAATGGCCAAGAAAGCAGTGCTCATTAGTCTAGCTAATTATTGAGTGTTAAGCATTTTTTCAATTTTTAATGTTTGTATTTCTTCCTCATTAATAGTGGATAACTATCTATTTATTAATTAACAATTAAATATCTAGGATATTTTTTATATAGGCATGTTATCTGGAAGAAAAGCCCACTTAGTTTGG
Source organism: Epiperipatus broadwayi (assembly GCA_028023455.1). Lineage (NCBI taxonomy): Eukaryota > Metazoa > Onychophora > Udeonychophora > Euonychophora > Peripatidae > Epiperipatus > Epiperipatus broadwayi. The sequence continues at coordinate 4,450 of JAQFVV010006667.1, read as the reverse complement.
CAATCTTTAGTTATCTGAAAAAAAAAATTAAGATTACTTATATTCAAATCTTAGATTGTGGGCATGATAGTAATATACTAACCATTATTCTAGAAAGCTCTGTATTTACATTTCTTATGTGTAAGCATGTTTATGCATATATCCCTCAATTTCATCATTAATAAACATGACTTAAGGCTATATCCCTGATATATTATTTATAAGTCATATTCTAAATTTTATTTTATTATTTGCATATTCAATCTTAATTTGATATTAAGAAACTATTAATACATAATAGTATGTATTTGAACTTTCTCATCTAAATTATTGTACTTTTGATATTTTAATATATTTAACCAACTCATATGCACTTATTCTTTTGGAAAGTCTTAAATTTTTCATTGGGTAGTATGATTTACAAAATAAATTTTGTTCTACTTATTAATGTTAATTCTTATGAATTAGCAATCATATATTACCTTTAAAAATACCAATCATCCTCTATTTAGGTATGCATAAAGTTTTAGTTGTTATTATGATAACTAATTATTAAAAAATAAATGACCGTTTCAAAGATTATAGTAAGGTTTCAAAGAAATTAACTTTATACCTGCATTAACCTTCATTTTTTTATCAATTACAAACATAATAAACCTATGATTTATACATGCAAAGCAGGGGAATAAATACAGTGATTTGATGTGATGTAATGCACTATGACTTCTCCTTATATGGAGTCAGGAATCTCTCAGGAACTATGCCCAGAGAAACCCGTTAGCTACTTTAATTTTCCTTTCCATTCCCCACCCTTAGTTTTACCATATTCTTCTTTATCCTGCTCCATCTCATTTCCACAACACAATTTTTATCAACTCCATGACCTTTATATCTAAATCCCCCTTAACCCTTCCCAAACCCAGCATGAAAACCAATAATCCATTTTCTGTATAATCACTTTGTTTATATTTATTCTTCCACAACTTCATTATTTGTACTCTTTCTGCTTTCAGGCATTTACATTCAATTAACAGATGTCTAATATTTTATATGCCTTCCTTACAAAACTTGCAGACTAAATCACCCACATTTTTCCATTTATGTGTATATACCCTTTGTTGCTAAAAATCCTGTTCGAGTCTTAAACAATAGTGATGTGATGTGATGTGATGTGATGTATTGTTGCTTCTCCTTAAATGAAGTCAAGAATACCTCAGCAATTATGCCCAGATAAACCTGTTAGCCACTATTTTCCATTCCCCACTCTAAATTTTCCCATAATCTGCTCTATCCCATTTCCACAACATAATCTTTGTCAATTCTATAACCTTTATATCTAAATCCCTCTTATCTTTTCCCAAACCCAGCATAAAAACCAATAATTCACTTTCTGTATAATCACTTTTTTCATATTTATTCTTCCATAACTTTATTATATGTACCCTTTCTGTTTTCAAGCATTTACATTCAATTAACAAGTACCTAATATTTTCTATTCCTTCCTTACATAATTTACAAAATAAATCACCTATATTTTTCCATTTACATGTACATTCTCTTGTAGCTAAAGATCCTGTTCGAGCCTTAAACAATAATCTACTTTCCTTACTATTATCATATATTAACTCACACCTAATATTCTGTTTATTTCTATATGTATTTAAACTCTTTTTACTCTCCATACTATTTCTCCATCTTTCTAACTTCTTATTCTTTATTAATAAATCTATTTTTTTATTTCATTCCTTACTACTATAACACTCAACAATCCTCTTAACACAATCATCCCGTCTTTTTTACAAATATACTGATATAAATTCTTTATCCAAATCTTTTGCATACCACATTACCTTTCTCACCCATCTTGTTACCTGCCCTTTAATCATAAGCTAATCAAATACTATTTTGGTTATTCTTTAATTATCCATAAACTGCAATCTACCAAACATTTTCATTTTACTTTTTGCATCTGAAAACTCTCTCCATACATTACTGCCACCTGGTGCAAGACATAATAATCAATGGATTTAAAAGGTTTGTGCATTAAAATTTTTATCTAGTATCTACTCATCCAATGTCTCCAAACTAGTTTCTAGCTTGTGACTTTCATCAGTGAGTAGCCTTGGATCTGAGAGCACTGCATCTACATCTAGCATAAGAAATGATGATCCTGTGATTTTTTAGTATTGAAACTATAATATGTATTATAACAATTCAATTATATATTATCTAAAAAAAGATGTAAATAAAAAAAACATTAAAATGGCAGCAATTATATTCTCAATTTGTTATGATCTCATTAAATCCAACTTTTCAAATGTTACAATTTTGACTTACGTCATCTCAATTATTGATCATATATTTTTTCAGATTATATTGATAGCACATGGGTTTTTTCCTTTCAAAAATTTTGTATGGACAGTGTTTCATAAAATAAAATGTTTTTTTTCAATATAAAGTTGGAAGTTTTATAAAATTTAAAAGAATTCATAAAAAATTTTTCTTAAGTGATAAATTAAATTGCTGATTTAGTAATAACAGAAAAAAAAAAACTGGTAAAATATTCTTATATTAGGAAGCTCAAACTTTATATGAAAGGTTTAGCTAAGAATCTTAAGTGGATAATTGCAAACAGGGGTGGCTGTATGGATTTTGAAGTCAATATGGATTTAAAAATGTCAAAACAACTGGAAAAGCCATGTTCAGTGATTGCTGAGCTAAAAAGTGTTTAATGGTCATGTGATTAAATTGTTTTAACATATCAATGATCTCAGAAGGTTATTGTCTGACATTTCACTGTCTATTTTATTTTTAAAAAATAAAAATATGGTGTAGTAAGTTTTTTTAAAATAAATGTGAATGAATAGGAATGCACCCAACATATATATATAATTGTATCTCTTCATTGATTATTAATATTTATATTATTATTTTGTTAAAAATTTGTTGACACTATAATATTAATTTGTTTATGCATATTATGCATATAAAAAACATCTGCTTTATATATGCATGTTGAAAAGTCTACTGCACAACAATTTACTAAAGAATATATATATATATTGCATTGTAAACAAAGCTTGGACTATTATTATTTACTGTATATAACCATAAAAGCCCAAAGCTAAATTAGTCAATAAAATAGTCAGTTGAAGTACTTTTGATTATATGTATATATAATTCTTATTTTTCTGTTGTCTGATTGAGAAATGGCTGTCACATGTCATTCACAACCAATTTTAAAAAAAACTTATGTCTGTTTGTAATGCTGTCAGATTCACAATAATTCTACCATTAACAAACTGTAATTTTTTTTACAAAGTAGTTGTTCATAATGCTGTCACATTTACATATCAAATATAACAGGTATATTAAAAAAAATTAATTTTAATTTAGCTTTATTAATTTGCCAGATAATGATGGCCTTTCAGGCAGGATACATTTCTCACATTTATTTACATAATATTAAAATCTTTTATTTAATTTACATTAAATCTTTAAAATTTGTTATTAAAGCAACCAATTTACAAAAAACAATGGCATTTACATGGGCCAGGTGCATCTGGTATATATATATATTTGCGTGTGTGTGTATTAGGTATTGGAACAAAATGCAGCAAATTTCAAAGCTCTACTGATCTTTATTTGAAATATCAAATAAGTTAATAAATATCTTGTTTTCATAATTAATAATTAAATATTTTAAGTTCAGATATAATAGTATTGTATCATCAATTGAATATGCATTCTAACATATAAACGTTATTTAAAAACATTCATTTTAAAACAAAATTTAAAATTTAACAAAGTAATTGACTTTTAAAGGTATGCCTTTTAAAATAACACTCCTTAATATGTTTCATACACAAAAAATATATATTAAATGAACTAAATATTATTCTTTTTTGTTTTTGAAGACAAATTGTCTGGAATGGGCTCGACAAACATTGGTTCTTGGGCTAAATATGGTCCATTGTCTGTTTATGGATGGCCTAGGTAACTAAAGATTAGCATTAAGTTTGATCGCTAATCCAACAAAATACCCCCCCCCCGTCAAATAAAATTTTTTTATTATTTTTTTTAATTTTATAATTTTCATTACTATTTAGAGAAAAAAATACTCTGTTATTGTTAAATTTTAATTTTATCAATAAAAAATTATGGAACATATTTTTTGCACTATTATATAAGTATCTGTATAATTTTATTGACTTTGATCCTCAAAGGCTAAAGTATTTGTTATCGGATTTTTGCACAAAATGTTTATTTGCTTCTAATTTATAATAGCCCAAAGTTTACAAAAGCAAATATATATATATAAAGATTTTTGATGACATAATTACAATTGATCATTAATATGCATGGCAAAAATATAAACTTTTTAACCATGCGGTAATAGTAAGTAAAACAAAAAAAATAAATAATAAGAAATTGTAAAAAAATACATTTTATTTTTTATCCAAATTACTGG